>JAQFZC010000386.1:0-53996 GCA_034695205.1 Dicyrtoma fusca | reverse complement strand
GATTATGATGCGGCAAATAGGACTCACTTTTTGGCTAAAATGATGCGTTTATGATGTGTGAGTTGGTAGAGTGTACTCATTAAGGTAATACTACCAGTCGTTTAATAATACTCCGCTTGTTATTTTTAACCCTTCTGCTGGTTATTTTTACCCCCAACTAGTTGTTTTTATGCATCGTGTCTGTTTTTATCCATTCGCGTGGATAATGTAAGATGGGACAGAACCGTAAGGTGGGGCAGATCTGTGGATATGGGGCAGATTCGTAGATGGGAATGAATTGAAACCATTTATGAAGGAAATTCGTCCCAGTGCAGTGTGATAAACAAAAATGTGCTTTTTTGTTTGGTTTTTTAAACTAAACATCAGCTTTGGAATTATTTTTAAATCATTTAGAAAAACAATAAAGTTTACTAAAAACGAAAAAATACAATTAACGAAAGTGTTATTACATTTATTAATTATTTGAGGGCTTCCACTTTGCACTTATCATTAAAGTTTAAAATTACTTCATTTTTCAGTTCATAATCGCGGTTTATTTAATTAAAAAGCATATTAATGTTAAATAATAGTATTGAATCATAGTATAATAGCAGCTAAGTCGAATTTAAATCACAATTTGGTTTCTAAATTTAATTTCTAAATTATTGAATAATTATTTACATTGACCGCTTATACTCCAAAGTTCCATTAATAGTAAGAGCATTCGTTACTTTATTAAAATATATAACTACCAAATCGGACAAAGCTTGCATTCGTATGCTTTCAGTTAAAGTTAAACTGTGATTGCGAACTGAAGAGTGAAGTAATTTTAAACACTAATGATAAGAGCAAAGTGGAAGCCCTCAAATAATAAATAATAGTGATAAAATATTCGTTAATTGCTTTTATTCGTTTTTAATGACCTCTCTTTTATCTTTTCTAATATGATTTACAAATAATTTCAACGCTGAAGTTTAGTGTACGAAATAAAATAGAATATAGACATCTACGGATTATCTCCACCTACGGATTTGCCCCACCTACGGATTTTCTCCATCTACGGATTTGCCCAATATCTACGGGTATTTCCCCCATTCACGGATCTGTTCCATTCACGATTTTACCCAATCTTACGGTTTTGCCCCATCTTACATTGCCGTATT
This sequence comes from Dicyrtoma fusca, assembly GCA_034695205.1. Lineage (NCBI taxonomy): Eukaryota > Metazoa > Arthropoda > Collembola > Symphypleona > Dicyrtomidae > Dicyrtoma > Dicyrtoma fusca. The sequence goes on along the minus strand of JAQFZC010000386.1, from coordinate 52,854 downwards.
TCCTCTATTAATTGCCGGGTCTCAAATAGTTTCTGGGTTTGTAGCATGTAAATCATAGGGGATTCAAACCAGCTTTACGAATTAGTGTCCGGCGGAATTAATCCAGGAAATATAGTTTATTTGTCTCAACGGCTGAAAGCCTCCTATTTTCCTTCCTATTTTGTAGGAACGATTCTCTCCTACCTATTTCCTTCCTACAAGCCAATAGGAGCCTATAATCTGCCTATTTTTCTATTTTTGCAATAAAAATTCTAAAGCAGTAAGTTAAAAAATCTGAGTGTATTTATCAGAAGTAAAATAAGAACTGTGAAAAATCTATAATGGAACCAGGGGTAAAATAGGCCACCGGGGTAAACGCAACCAAACAGGGTAAAACAAGCCATAGAGGTAAACAAAATACAATAAGAGGAGTGAATTCAGTCCTTCAAGTAGGGAAAAGGAAGGTAACCAAATCGTGTGTAGGAAATAGGAAATTTGTAGGTAGGCAAAAAAATGCCCATCTTTGACTTGGCATAAAATATTTCTACAACCAGTACATATATAAGTACCTACTAGCGATAATTAATAGTGTACGATTATTAAGCGACAGATCATTTCTGACTTACGCTTGCAATTTTAATTACCACAACCTTGTAGTTATAGCTGCGCTTACGTTACCAATACTTTAAAACTTACTGAGACACACTATCAACAGATAGATAAAGATAGAGCTGTTTAATGAAATTTGAAACTTTAGTGCCTTTAAAATGCGTACGTAAAACACATAGTGGTCTACACTAAACTATGGAGTACTAGTACATTATGATACTACCTAAATAAATGATACTTCTTTGCATCGTGTTCAACAAACATCCAACATGCACAAAATATTTAGCATTTGGCTTAACAGGGCAAGGGCAGGTGAAAGCTATGCTGCTAGTTAGAGAAAAAAATCGAAAATTGAACAGCTGATCCAAGATTATTCAGTCAACACCCCGGTGCGGTGTAGGATTTAGGATGGTGATTTTCTGAGCAAAAAAAATGCATTTGTCAGATGTTCAGGTTTTAGGCAGTACATACATGTAGGTATGCAGATACAGTTAGACCGATAAAGTGGGTAGTCTGACTTCAAACGGATAATAAAAGCACAGGCAAGTGTAAGCATTGGCAATCTTTTCTTTGTTATCAATCGCATCCCGTCGCTACCCTCCCTTGAATTATTTGCAGCATAACTATATTTTGACGAACAGAAACAATTAAGAATTTAATTTTGCCATTCTGAATACCAATCCAAGGAATTTTAACGTAGCAATTTATAGCATAGTGGAGCCAGGAAAAGAAAAAGCGTTGAATGTGAATCGTACTAAATTCACTTATTTATTGATAGTTGGAGCATATTTATGAATTCACATTACGTCCGGCAGCCACTTCAGTTTAGTCTAAACTAGGTACTATACATATTATACTGCATAGTCGCTTTAAAAAATTGTGAAAGAAAGTAGCCGTGGAAAGATAGAACCAAGGCAAGGGAAGTAGGGATGGCCATAACAATAAAATAATCGTCATCAGTTTTTAGAATAACGTGATTAAATAAATAATGAATGTAATGGTGTTTAGACTGGGTCGATAAAGTTTCTCCCCTGCCATTGCATTATTGTGGTGATGCAAAATGTATAGTAGTAATTTCCCTACATGTCTCTGTCTGTCAGTCTGTCTGAACCCCAATGTCCCAACTTAGCCAGTTAAAGTTGGTGGATAAATAGTCACCCTCTCTGTATACCTATGAATGATGAATATACCTAAAGCCTAAAATGTTAATGTTGGATTTGGATTCGTCTCATCTATAGGGTGTTATGCGTGTATAAAATAAATCGAACGGGCATTCATCTAATCTACCAATCCAATTCAATCCATGATCCAACGAGTCCACCCTTAGTTTCGTTTTTAGTCCCTTACCCACTCTCACTTCTCACACAAAGAGAGGATATTATGTTCCATCGTTCCTCAATTCTCTGTACAATATATTTCGGCTAAAGTAGGTAGGTACTTACAAAGTATCTACGCTTCTATTCTACGACACATATTATTACTGATATGTCTATCTCCACTAAAGAGAAAATGCTGAAACTGAAATATTGATATAAAAGGGTAACAAAAGTCCGATGTTAAGCACTATCTCTATTTCTCTTATACATGGGTCCAACAATAATAATTTCGACAAAAAAAAACTCACCGCTATGTACCTATTTACAAAAAGGATTTTTTTCTCGTGAGTAGTACCCTCTGTTCAAGTTCAATCTTTCAACCAGCTCTCAAAGTCCACAGCCAGAGCCACGCCAGACAGTAAGAGAAAGAGAGAGAGAGAGACAGTCCGGGGTAGAGAGAGAGAATTTCAGTACCTATAGAATAAAGCATCAAATAACTGTAGTAGTAAGTCATATATGGTAGCATAAAATATATTACAAGCATAGTTCTTCCATATCCGAATTCGACTCCAAGTTTGGATCATTACATTCACACAAAGTTCCTCCGAGTTTCATTATAAATATAAAGGTTATTACGCAGAGTTAAAAAATACGCAGGTATAACATCCGTAGTTGGTAGTGGAGCTGCCGTGCGTGTTATTTGTGGTGCATACAACAAAGCAAAGGAGAGAGTTGGAGATTCACCGGAGGGTGGGGGAGAGAAGGAAAGCGGGTACTGAAGGCAGGAGAAGCGGGACCGGGACGGGACTTTTGTAACCATGGATTTTTCCAGGGTAAATACACACAAAATTACGAGGGGAGCCAGGAGCTATATTTCCGTAAACTCATGGTTGGTTCCCTGCATCATCATAACTCAACCATGTTGTATGCTGTTACCATGCCAGTTAGATTTCCATCAGAGTTGTTCCTATAGAAGAGGGTAGGTTGTAGTTGTTGTCAAGGCAGGATCCGGACCCCCGAATTGCCGAATTCACAGCCAACACTGACTGACTAGTACATACAAACCATGGATTCCAAATTCACCGTTTCATTCTTCGACTTGGCTGTCTTCTGCTCTGCTCTCTGTCTCTTCCCATGGAAAAATTTCTACTTCAACAAGACTCTCTGGGCTGACTTTTTGTGGGCAACCTTTGGCAACCTGGGTCTTGAGTTGCCAGTCAAACCGAGGGACGGACGGGCCCACCGACCGACGACGTTCGCTCATCGCCACAAACTGTGAAACTTGTAAATCTAAATCTAAATTCTTTTGTTTCCCCTTCCCCCAATTTTGTCTGGTAACTCGGCTCTTTTAGCTTGGCTTCCATCTTCAAAAGAGTTCTTCCATCTCCATCCACACACGCACCATACAATAGAATGTGGAAGGACCCACCTAAAAGCAGACATACAACGATACAACATTTTTATAAATACCTATAAGGATCCCTCTCACATACTATTATTATTCTTTTGCTCCCCAACTTCACTGATGGAAAAATGGAAGTAGACAGAATCTAAAATATTATTTAGATAGGTACTTACATCCTTGCATGGTGGTGAGAGAGCCCTGGCCGTTCGTACAGACCTACGTCTTCATAGTTGATAATTTTGGTGGATCGGTAGGTTGTGTAGGTAAGGTACTGTTGAAGACTCAAAATATCCAGAATTCAGAGAGGATGAAAGAAGCAGTGAGAGAGATTCGATTCATGGCTCGGGCAGAGGCAGTTAGGGTTGTCCAATCCAAATTTCAAATCCCAATTCTTGGGCCATGGAGCCAAAGGCAGGGCAAGCCATTGGAATTGGAAATCCCTGCACAAGGGCTTTTATTTTATCCTCTCACTTCCCACTTACCTTACATAAGTTTATAAGTTGTAAGTTCAAGGCGAAATAAGGCTTCGAAATGGTTCGAAAAAAGGCATCTCGGAGACCTTATGTAGAGCAAGAGTTGTTATATATTATTATATCCCCTTCACCCTGGATCCTGACTCTCTCCATCTCCTCACACACAGTCAGAGTCAGTGAGTTGTAGTTGACTAAGAATTTTTTCGACTACGGCTTTGGAAATATTCAATGGAGAAGGGGGAAGGAAGCCTCTGTCTCGCTCACTGTCTGCCTGCCTGCCTGGGAAAGAAGGGTGCGAGAGAGCCCAAAAGTACACACACAGCCAACCGAACGAATAGAAACTGAACTGTCATTTGAGTCAGTAGACTTTACCTTCCTTCGTCAGTCTTCGGGAGCATCAGAATGAAAGAGTACGCTTACAGCGAAGCATCGCCTTCCCAAAACTCCCAACTTTCCAGAATAAAATATTACAAATATCTCCAAAAGTTCCAACTTACAAGGACAGTTTACTCAGTTATTTCCTAATCCTAAATTAACCCTGTCATCTGTGATTCTACTAATCATCCAAGCGGGGGAAAGAGACGAAGAAGGATGGTCACATAAATTCGGTGAGTAGAATCTTTTTTTAAATTCTTTATTTTTTCGGAGAAATTATTATTATTATTCGATCCTGGAGTCGGCTGGTCCTGGCTGGACTGGAGAAGGCTTCCTTCGTTTCCTACCTTTGTTACATTAAGCATAGTTTTTGGTGAAGAGTGTGAGAGCCCTTATGTACTTCCATGTGTTTCCTCCGACGGCGGTTGGAAGTGTGGAGGGGTCGTTTATAAATCACTTCGCCTTCCTAAAATGGAAACTGCCCCTTCCTTTAAGCTGGGACAGGGACGAGGGGGCTGCGAGATGTTCAGGAAATGGAGGCGTGATTTATGAGCAGCTCTGAAGGCCGGAGTGGCAGTTATATTATTGTTGGCTTGGCCGGGGGCATTCATAAATTATGTCTATCCTTGCATTTACGCAGTTTCTCGTACCTTTTATACGTTTACTATCATCTCTTGTGAGTAGGAGCCTTGTAAATATTGTCTCATCGGATTTGTATTTGAAACGACTAGGCTAACCATGGAAAAATAGCGTTTTCAAAAAACAACTTCCAAAACGTGATATTGGAATTTGCTATAAATAGAGGAAAATGGGATATATTTTTATTTGGAAACGGTTTAAAGGAGTGTCTTTACACACCTATGAAAAATTTTCTTGGGCAAAAGATGATTTTTTTGGGGATCCTTTGGAAAAGAGCTCAAAACAGAATATGTACATGTTTGAAAAGAGTACATTACATATTTACACCTTCGAAAAGCGTACGTTACATCATTTGTACACCTTTCAAAATACGTGCGTTACGTCATATTTACACCTTTCAAAAAACGTGCATTACATCATATTTACACCATTGAAAAAAAGGAATATACACGATATTTACACATTCAAAAAAGTGATGAAGATGGTATTTACACATTCTAAAAGAGAAGTAGATGTTATTTACACATTCCAAAAAGGGAAGTAGATGGTATTTACACCTTTAAAAAAAACAAAACATGTAGTAATAAGCATTTCAAGTCTCGTGGAAAAGTCTAAAACAGAAAAGAGGATGAATTTATCCATTTGGAAGGAAGTATGTACTTATATTTTTGGATTTGGAAGTGCCCCAAGCGAATTTTGGAAGGCTTTATTTCTAAGTAGTACTGATAATTTGTGGGGAGCTCCGTGGCTTGGGGCTGGAGCGTTGGGGTAGCCGGGCCTGGTATGTACGTGCGTGTGACGGAGCGGGGCATGAGTCATAGTGGTGTGGCATTGGCTTCCTTTGTTTGGGGCCTTCCTCCGCTCCGGCAGCTTGCGTGTCCCGTTGGTCTTCCAGTTGTTGTTAGGGACGGCTCTCGCCTCTCAACCTTTGCGCGCCAGTCAGCCACTGTCTGTCGTATCCAAAGTGCATTCATAGTAAGAAGAGTGAGTCTTGTAGCCTGTAACGTTTTTGTTGTGGGTCCGTCGGTACAGTTATTCACATACTTCTTCCCAATCTCATGGCTCTGTAGCGGTAGTCTGTCACCAACAGTAGTGCTCCAGAGTTACCCGCACTTTTCTCTTTGTCTCCGGGAACTACTGTCTACTGTCTGTGGAGGTTGTTTGGAAGCGGGTTTTGGAGCCTGTGGAGTCGGTGTCGGTAGATGCGGATTCCTCCTCTGGGTATTTCTCTGTCGTCCATTCTGCGAAGTAAGTCTACGCCGGATAGGAGGACGGCTTTTCCTTTGGCGTTCTTTCCCTTTTTTTAAGATTTTGTACGAATTTCTGGAATCATTTTGAAGTTAGATTCAATTCATTTTTCGAATCAGCTTCAGTCGATTTTGTTGATTATTTACTGTATTACGTATTAGGGCTGACCGGTCGGCGGTGTTTGTACACGTTCAAGGTAGTTTTTGTTTTGTGAGCAAAGTCTGACGTGGTTTGGTTCATTAGGTAAATATTTATTTAATTCTTATCTACCGGCTTTAACTTGTGGGTAATTCTAGTCGTAACAGTCCGATAAGGTGTCATCGGCTCATCAGTCATATTTAGTAGTAGAGAATTTTGATAAAAATTGTAAAAAAAAAAATTCAGTCATCAATAGTTGGTTGTTGGTTGTAAGTGTGTGGGCTGACTCGTTGGAGTTGGAGGATCCATTATGTACATGTAGGTATTCGTTAATCTGTGACGATTTTTAGGGAGAGCGGGATACCGCTAATGAGCTAATTGTAAGCAGAATTTTGTCAGTGGTCGGTATTTGGTGTGGTGAATTCTGTAGTTTTGAAGAATGTAGCTTGTACTAGCAAGTAATTAATCAGTTTTGCTGATAGTGGGGGAATGTCAATGTTAGGTCGATCAAATTTGGCCTTTTATAATTATGTTGGTATTTTTACTTGAGATAAATTGTAATTATTTGTGACGCAGGAGTTAGATTTTAGTGTTAGAAGGAAATAGTGCGCTCGACTTATCTTCTATCTGTGGTCGGGATACATTTTACGGAATGTCGAAGCTATGGATTGGCAATATTAATAGAATATCCTTTTACTTCGTCTCTCGAATATAGCAATCACAGGATTTACATATAATATTATTTTTAAAAATGTAATTCCTTAGTATTGTGGTGTTGCATTATTGAGCGCATTTTTTTGACCAAAATATTTTATTTAATGTTCTTTCAGCGGATAACGCAAACTTACGTAAAGATTACGCTGGATGAAGGGAAAACGAGGACGTGACATTCACATATTTTGAGAATTTTTGTTGAACGATTTATTCATGGAATTTATTGAAGAATGGTTTATAGAGCAAACTCTCGGCGAAGGAGCGTTCGGCGAGTAAGTGAATATTTCAATTTTAAGATACTTAATTCGATTCCGACTATTATTTATTAACTATTTGCACAACTGCTTCTAGCATAATTTCGGAGTCCCATGTCTTATCTGCTATCGCTTATCTTTATTGAATCAGGAAGTTAAAATTCACGTGCATTGAAGAACATTATTGAAAGTATAATCAACTGTTCAATCTAAATTTATGTAAATTAGCTACTTGAGCAATATATTGTATGCTTTGGTTCTTACAGGGTTAAGCTTCTAGTAAACAAGAAAACGAAAGATGAAGTGGCGTTGAAAGTGATAAACTTGCAACAGCATCCCGATGCGGCCGATACTGTGAGGAAAGAAGTTCAGATTCACAAACTACTAGATCATGAAAATATTGTTCGATTTTATGGAAGTCGCAAGGAGGGGCCAATTGAGTACCTGTTTTTAGAATATGCCTCTGGTGGAGAACTGTTCGATCGAATTGGTAAGTTACACATTTTTACACAGGTTCTCGTACCTTTTGTTAATCATGTGTACGCTAGAGACAGCCAAACTTCCCTATGAGTCACTGTTTTTGTCTCCTGAAATTTCACTCACTCATATTTTAACTTTTGGTAAATAGGTAAATGGAAACAAAGGGATTGTAGTCGAAGCGAGCAACGTACGCATATATCAATTAATTACACTTCATATGCATTATATTAGGGCATTGCTGCTTTTATTAAATTTGTATTATAAAAGATTGCTCGTTAGTAACCCCAATGAGTCACACAGCCTGTATTCTATGATGCATATACAATGTATGTATTACTCATCGTTTTTTTACTCTCGCGTTTTGCTGTTATAACGCATGATAAACCACCTGCATTTATTTTACAGAACCTGACTTTGGTATGGACTCAAATAAAGCGCAGAATTACTTTCAACAGCTTATAAATGGTGTAGACTACCTTCATACCTTGGGCATTGCACATCGAGACTTGAAACCAGAAAATATCTTACTGGACTCCGCGGATAAAGTCAAAATTTCAGACTTTGGATTCGCAACACCTTTTCGAGTTCGGGGCAATGAACGGATGTTGGACAAACGATGTGGTACACTGCCTTACGTTGCTCCGGAAGTTTTGAAGGGGCATTACAAAGCCCAGCCTGCAGACATATGGTCCTGTGGAATAATTCTAGTCGCACTTTTAGCCGGGGGTAAGTATTGTATTTAAATTGAAATATTTGAATACTTTTTCATAAATGAAGTTTTAAATACACTTTAAGGAATGTTGCTCATAAGGATATTTTTATATTAGAGTTGCCTTGGGATAAACCGGCCGTGGATTGCCATGAATTCTTAAAATGGAAAAATGGAGACACGTGTGGATTACCATGGACGAAGTTGGACATCAAAGCGTTAAACTTTGTGAAAAGGCTTCTTTGCCCTGCCCCATCTCGACGAATTACAATGGAACATATTCATAGTCACCCGTGGATGAGCAAGAAACCAAATGGATGTAAGTCACAGTGTTGCTTAGTATTTCATTTGGAAAGGGATGAACCTTGGTCCGGAAGGATTTTGGCGAGTCAAACGAACTCAGAGTGTTCATTTTAAAAGGTAATGTAATTGGAAATGTAAACAGTGATTTAGATACGGGTTTGTTTTTAATTTATAATTTTGTTCTATTAAATTTCCTAAGCGTTTTGTACAATTTTTCGTAGTATTTAAAATTATTTATGAATCTTGCGACGTTGTATTGTAAAACTGGTGAAAATCTTCAGTCTCAAGAAATTCGGTGAACTTCGCGGGAAACCCTATGGCGGTTAAATGAGTGTTTGTTGATGTCAGGTACTTCTGTGACTCAGATTGGTTGAATCATCTGGGCCATGGGGTACCTACCATTAATTCACTCTATTCATCTGGATACGTCGATGACTGGACTTGGATCTCCACGCCTTCTGTCTGACTCATCATTCTTAATTAATTACAGTTACTTGTAAAGGCTCGTGTTTTTGTAAATACATGCCTAGTTTTCTAGTATAAATTGTTTAAAAATTTAAATGTTACTTGGGGGGATGAAGAATGCCCTAGCTCGGCAGTTAAATCACACCATCGATCTATAGCACCGCTTGAGTGCAGGATGAAAGATACCTTGCGTTGTCTTTGGTGAATTAGCTGTACGAGCTGGGTGTTCCTCGTCAGCTACCCACCAAAGGCAATGCGGGGTGGCTAGACAACACATGAATACTACCTACCCCATTCCTGTCATTACTTAGTACTTAGGTTGTATCAAATGATTATTATTTTGATGTAAACACTCGGGGAATTTAATGGTAATACAATCGTTTGGGTTTCAAAAACTGAGTGTTAACCGTATATGTTGTATTTTGTGAATTTTTTTATAGTTGGAACAAAGGGCGGAAGTGGAAGTCAGCTGGCAAAGAAAATAGCTTCCGGCTTGAACCTTTCCGTACGAGAGGAGGACTCTATCACGCGTCTTTGTTTGTCGCAACCGGAAGCAAGGATTGGTAAGTCTTATTTCTGTTCAAATTACCTTTCAAGCTTTGCAAAAAACGGATACACCAGTAATGCTCGTGTGTGCTGCCAGTAGATGTAAAGTCGACTTTAATTTGACTTATTGTTGCAGGTGAGCCAAGGGACGAAGTGGATTACCAGATTGATCAAGGAACCAATGATCAGAATCGACGCTGTCATAATTTTAGTTTCTCTCAACCTGCAGCAAGAATCGATGATTTTTTTGTGGGGTCGCAGCTTGCCTCAACTCCTGGCACGCAGGGTCCATGTATCACCAGATGGGTCAAAAGGATGACTAGATTTTGTGTGACAACACCCCTTGACGATACCATCAAGCAACTTGAACTCGTTCTGGAAAGTTTGGGGTTTACGTGGAAACTTCATAAATCCATCGTCACTTGTGTAAGCACTTACGTATGTTTATAAACTCTGAAGTTCACAACGATAGGATTAAAATATGTAATTGCATAGTACAGCTAAAATAGATCACAATTTTAATGCTAGTGTTGTTTTTCCCTTTAATACAGATAACCATATCAACTGTGGACAGACGTAAAAATCTGTTAGTCTTCAAGGCACATGTCATCGAAATGGGAAATCATATGGTTCTCCTGGACTTCCGACTATCCCGTGGCGACGGACTAGAATTTAAAAGACATTTTGTCGCTGTTCGTGAGCATCTGAGCAAAATCGAATGGAAGGGACCAATCGCCTGGTTAGTTTAACTAACACGGGGTTCTTACAACAACAAAAAACGAAACTCAATTTCGAGTTTTAATGTTAAATTCTATACATAAAAAAGACATGCCTTTTAAGTCTTTAACTTTTAGACAAGTTTTGTAACGGTTCTTACTCGCGTTGCTTCGTTTCCTTAAAACAACAAGGCAATGTAACTAAAATCAGAATTGTTATTATGTCAGCTTAACACATATGAATTACATTGTACATATAATTATATTTGATACTGAAAACATAAATTAATGTTTAAAGAGACTGATTCCAATCGCTTTATGTACCTTACATTTTTATCAAATTATATTTAACATAGTAAATGTTTTATGAAATTAATCTTGAAGAAATAAGTACCTTGATGGTGCTTAATGTCGTACAGCGTTAACGTGCTTTAATGCGTTAAATAGTAGTGGTTAATATGTTAATACTTTGATAAAGATAATGTAGTCTTACTTTTTATTGGAATAGACCTGTGACACATGCCGATATATAAAATATTGTAATAATTGTATATTTTTACTTTCGGTGTAAAGAAAGTGCACTGCATTGGAACCAAAAAAACATGTAATGTTCGCAATCTCTGTGTTTTTATCGTGATCTGATTCACGTTTGTCATTTTGGTATGCTCTGCATACACTAACAGTTAAAAGTAGACCAATACTTTTAGTAAAGAAATTGGAATCGTATTTTTCAATAAATTCAAAATATTCAAATTGGTAACAAAGTACAAATTGCATTTCATACCTTCATTCAATGGACTAACCGTCCGTTATGACATGGGCATTCAGACTGCTGTTCTTGTTTGCATATCTTGTATGTTTTGCATTTTGCATTGCATCTATAGGGATTAACCTAATATTGCGTCTTCAAATATTTAAACCTAAATAGTTCCAGCTCAGTGTAGTGTGAACCGGCAAAATGTGATCCTCTTAATTTATTGGTATTAACTTGTTTCAGTTGTTTAAGTGCCCGAAGCTGGGTCGCCCAATAATTTACAAGCATTAAACTATTTTGTTCTGATATGCTGAGTTAGCATAGTGTATTTGATCGCAGTAACTGTGTCACTTTTGGCTAGGAATTTTAAGGATCCAGCGCAGGTACTTTTATTTCCAAATATTCTTGAAAATGTTTTGAAATGGATCTGGATCTACAGGACGTATTTCTCATTGGAATTCTCGTCTTCGTCATATTGTCTGTGTGAGTGAGCCTTTAAATTGTATTATTTTTACACTATTTTGTTTATTTTTTGGTTCTTATGTGATCTAGCCTTAAGTAGTGTTGAGAGTATCTAGTTAATTTCTTATTATGCATGTTTCCTAATAATAAATTATGACTCTCATGCGAATTGTTTACAGGTGTGGCTACTGGGGTTTAAATTTTATCGAGGTAATAATGGGTGGCACCACGGCAACCGGTGAAGATAGACGACCACCAGTAATTGAATTAGTTCACATTCACACCATCTCTCACTTGGACGAGCCACAACCCCAGAGTCACCATCTTCATCCTCCATCCCCCGAGAGAGTAACTATCAAAGCACGCAACGCCCAAATCATCCATACTAATTTGCAAGACCGGAACAGTAATTTAAGGCAGAGTGTTCACCATATAATTCATCGTGAATTGTCAAATCAAGAGACCGCAGACAGTCATGCTGGAGTTACACCGGCCCCGTTTTAATTTTGCCGAAATGCCGATTGGAAATACGAATAAAGTTCGGTGTACTGATGTTTTAAAGTAATTATTAATTATATTTCTGTTAAATATGTGCGCTTGAAGCGTTTATTTGTATTACGAATATAATATTGTAAGTTTATAAGTATACCACAAGAAAATATTTAATTGTTTAATACTTACTTGGATTGGTTTATTAAATTTTGTAGTATACCTAGTATTACCTATCATTATCAACGTGCACTACATTGTATTGTAATTAATAGTTACTACGTTCAATCTTAAGATCTCCGAGTGATAAGGAACTGAAACAAATACACGATGAGCAGATTCTCTAGACTCGAGAAGGTATCTTTCCAAAAAGAATTATTTTTTCTCCTTAGTATCCTTATTGTCACGCCAAACACAGTAGTTGAGACCAGAAGCCAGTGACAGCCACCCAATGTAGGGCAACATGATTAGCCCGGCAGTTTGGTTAATTCCCCAAAAACTTACAGCGCAAGCAACGACATTCCCGTATAGAGCAAGTATCTCCACAAGGGACTGTTTTTAAATACGAAAAAATCAGAATTGATAGTCAGTTTCGGTACTTTATATAGCACAATACATTTAATTTGTGGAGAAGTTATTAAAGAATAAATTTTAGACTTACCAAACCCAATCGATGCATCCCAAAAAAGATTGGCGTCCATGCCCAGTTTAGTGCTAGTTGAGATCCAAACAACATCAGGGGAAGCCGGGCAGGTCCTAAGTAATATTTGTATTTTGTCAGTTAGTAGACGTCAGTTATTTAAATATTTGACCCCTTACAAGCACGAATAAAAAACAAAACATACCATCGAAACCTCCCCCGTCACGATACACTAAATACGAAGCATAACCCATCGATGTATACAGGGCCGTCCAGACCGGACCAAATGCCCGATTTGGTGGTCTCCATGAAGGTTTCTTTAAAGTCTGTCATTGAACAAATTGGAAAAATCAAACAAAATTAAATACGATTATGAAATCAGATAGACAAATAAAATAATTCCGGTGAAACAGAATCTTTACATATACTGTTACAGAATTAGTGCTTCTTTTACTAACCTCGTACCAAGTAGGGACTTCCCGGTACGTAATAACCGCACCGGCCCATCCTCCAATGTTGGGCAAAATCATCGCACCGATCATCCCGTAATTAGCCATTTTTAATTTGATTGAGCTTTCCCTGCAAAATGTTCAAAAATATTACAATTAATTTTATTAAAATGGAACAACGAGAAAATACACGTGGCAGCGAGTAAGTAACTTGAAATTTCTAATTATTTGACTATACTTAATAGAAGCACTTTTGAAGTAATGACAACTCACAATTAATATTCCAAGTTATGATGGCGTGATGGTATCCCAATAAATTTACACCGACAAATGAAATGAAACGCTAACTAGTAAGCCACAGGTCAAAATAAATGCCCTCAAATTACATAAACGAATTGATGATGTAACATCCTCTGGGAGATACCATGTACATTCTTATTTACTTATGGATGTACTTTTAGTGTGTGTGGTTGCAGAACAGGTGATCAAGTTATGTGTAAAGTGCAGACGCAAACAATTTTTTGTGCACGCATTTCTAAGTACACACATGAAATAAATTTAAACCAGCATTAACCATTAAATCTAAGCTAAAGTACTGCCGGCTTATGAGTCATGCCTTTATATATGATATAGGTAACTTGGCTTTGACTTTTTAGATGCTTACACTGTTCTGTCACTAACAATTCACACTTCCTTGATAATGGCTTAGAATTCTGCCTCTGCCGCCCTTTACTTTGCTTCAAGGTCATTGTCTATTTACTCTCATCTTTCACGCTTCACCACACCAATACCAATCACAGACAGACAGAGGCAAAACTCATAACTGGCTCAACTTAAATGTACTAGTAGTACAGTGGAATCGCTCTATAACGACATCCTTTATAACGACATTCTCCCTATAGCGTCAGGATTGGAAATAGAAGTCGTGTATCTCTTCAATGTTAAATACCCCCCTCTATAACGACATCTCCCTATAACGTCGAAAAAATGCTTCCCCCAGAGGTGTCGTTATAAAGAGATTTCACTGTAACTTATTCTCATTTGGAGTTGTTCTTTACAGCGCCAAGTGTAGCCAGGTACCCATACTATGATTAGATGACAGAACAACATAGGTTTTTAAATCAAGGTTTTAGTAGTTTGCTTTACTATTGACTTTTCAATTAGACAGTAGTACAGTACGTCAGCAGGTTTTTAGTTCAGTAGGTGCATAGGTAAGTAGATTTATGGGCAAAAGCACTCTTCTAGAAAGTAGATGCTTAACTTAAGCAGAGTTTGTAGTATTTGCCTCCATACAGATGCGGTTAAGCAAACCAAATACATTTAATGGTTTCATCAATAATTATGGTGAAACACTTCAATAATGCAACGTTATCGGCGATGTATCCGTAGAATTCTAACTTCTAGTTTTTCGAAATCATAAAGATGCGGATTCCGTGCAATTCAAGACCTTCTTATGAACCGCATCATTAGAAATAGAAACACAATACTATGTAGTTCATGTGTAGTTCTAATTTTAAGTCCTAATTACATATTTGACTTTACGACGAGTTACAGTATCGAAAAATCAAACAAATATTTACTGATTTATTAATACCTAGGTACATGCATGTGTAAAAATCGAAAGTTAGAGCAACTAGAGCCGCACATCTCATTCTGTCTGTAAATCTTACATCTGAAACATCTGTGGTACCTTACAGTGTTTACAGTTCCACGGTTTCATTAGTTAAAATATAAATTAGTGTGTAACCTCTTGGAACTTATTTTTCTGTCTTCTGACTCGTGGCAAGATTTCTCTTCTGTAATCATATAATTAGAAGCAATGGCAAAAGTTATTTGTCAAGGCTAAAAGTAATCGTGTAAACAACACAATAGGAAATAATAATGAGTATCATTTATTTCTTTTAAAGTAATGCATCATTTAATGGTACCCTTATGTATACATACATATTATAGGTATAATAGATGCTTAAAAAGATAGAAAGACAAGATTCTGTTATGGGATGATGGGCTTTTTAGTATATTTCAAATTGTCAGCAAGACATTTTACTTTTGTTCAAAAGTTTTATTATCATGTTTGGAATTTTTCTGTTGTCACATATGTCAGTCAGTTACAACCCTTTGAAGTGCCACATTATTTAGAAATGCAAATTTAAAATTTGCACTACAAAGGAGTAAATACGCATGACGAATTTGCACTTTTAACATCTTTTTACAAGGAAATGAAATATCTATAGCAATTTTAATAGCTTTTGTATAGTGACGCACATCCGACGGAGATCAAAGGCACTTTTAATTTTAAGCTTAAAGGCAAAGCCTATAATAAAATATGTATATCATCAAGCATAGCACAAAACTATCCAGTAAATCATTTCATTAGGTATCTACCTACTTATAAGGGTAAAAAGATGTGAACAAACTATAAGCACTAGCGATACATTCAAATAAAGTTCCATAATCTGGGATTTAGTATGTATTAATGGAGAATTGAGATTATACAATGCAATAAATTTTTTTTTAAATGGTTGGCCATGGACGATGAAGTACCACTACAGTGTCAGCTGGGTCTAGAAGTTGGGACACGTCCATTCCATATGTCCGAACTTAAACGAAATAAAATGCAGCACGTTTTGCGGCTGCTACGAAGGTTTCTTTCCCTACAAATACTTTCACATTGGTAAATATGTACAATTAAGAATAGACCGATTATTTAGTTAGACAGTTTACATAAAAAAAAATTAGCTTGCGTCATACGAAGCCAATCAAAACTTGATCGTGGCAATAATTACTTACTGATACTACAAACTTAAGTACTGGCCATGCACTGATCACAACCATCATCACTGCACAGACACAAGGCTATTGAATCTAAGCTCTCATCTCCCATAGCACCTCAAGCACCATTCGTGTAATGTTCAAATACTCAAACTTATTTACTCTCGTGTCGAAACGTCTATTTTGAAATTAATCCTCTTGTTATTTCTCCCTCGGTTTTCCCTGTGCTCTGTACAAGATCGTCTACTATCTTAGCTAACTTTAAAGCTAATCCACAAATGCACAAAGGTGCTGACGAGAAGGATCAGGAGAGGCTCGTCAAGTTTTGGTGGTCTTTAGGTTTTGACTGCAGACAGTGTACCAGTAGGTAATTATATCTCATCATTATTCTAATCTCTAAATATAACTCATGGCCAAGTCCTTACAAATTAATGTTGTTTTTATACAAACCCCGGCTAACAATAACAGGAAAATAAGAAGAATGCACACTTTCCGTCCAACATGTTTTCTTATCCTTTCCTGTACTGAGAAATGAGATGCCCTTATTTGTATTTGTATGCCCTATGATGATGAAATGAGTTTAAAAAAAAAAGTCCTACGTAGTAGCATTTTTTCTATTGACTGGGTATTCTTACTGGTAGATACAGTGAAATCTCTCTATAATGACACCTCTAGGGGAAGCATGTTTTATGTCGTTATAGGGAGATGTCATTATAGAGGGGGGTATTTAACATTGAAAAGATACACGACTTTTGTTTTCAATCCTGTCACTATAGGGAGAATGTTGTTATAAAGGATGTCATTATAGAGCGATTCCACTGTAATAACTAACAATAACAATAAGGGAAAGGTGCAAAGGAACAATGGAATAATTTCACAAAACTAGTACTGACTAGGTACTTTATAGGTACATCAATACGTCACATGCGTTTTAAGGTGTTTAAGATGCTTCCAGATACAAAATAACGATCACACATTCAGGTTTACAGTTACCGGCTCCTAGTTGATGCAATTAAATTGTGCTTCTGATGGGTTTCCCATCATATGCAGATGTATACGTATTACTACTCGAATTACAGCATCAATTTTTATTTTGACACGTATAATTACGCTTGGGCACCTACACCTACGTACATGCCTAGTTCGTGAGGCACCAACGCTCTTATTCTGCATTTAAAAACTCTAAAGACACAACGAAAAGCACATGCAATGAATCGGTAGAAAATGCTGAGCCTATTTTAACACGTGAGGAAATGAGGTCGAGCCATAGCATCGTCAAGATTGACATATTGGACTTTGCTTTATCACAATCACAAGCAGTAATTACCCAAAGGTCAACCAACTGACCCGAGGCGTAATGCGATACTACTACGTATACTCGTTCTTGGCCTCAGCAGTATTTTTCCTGCTGCAAATTAATGCAATCGCTGAAGATACTTTCCCTTAAGAGAGAGAGAGAGAGAGAGAGAGCAATTTAAATACAATATGTTATTATTTCTTTAAATACTTTTTAACCTATTCCGAACAGGAAAACCATGGCCAGACATATGACGACAATCCTTTACAAAAGTGTTTAATCTACAAATTAACTTTTCCAAAAAGGTCAAAACTAAAAATCCATATTTTGAAAAACATTCACAACTAGTAACTAGCACTTCAAAAACGCCAAAACTAGAAATTAGCCTTTTCAAAAAAGGACAAAACTTGGTACTTAGCACTTTCAAAAGCGTCAAAGCTCAAAAATAGCAAGCAACATTTTCAAAAATGTTCGAAGTTATTAACTATCCACTTTCGAAACTTTTAAATTTATAAATTATCCTTTTTAAAAAGGTCAAAGCTAGTAATCAGAATCAACATTTTCAAAAACATTCAAAATCAATAACTAACACGTTTGAAAACGTGTTAAACTTAAAAATTAACATGTTCAAAAAGGTGCAAAACTGGATATATTACCGTTTCGAAAAGGCATTCAAATTCTTTTAAAATCATTCCGATCGTAATTTGTCAAAGTTTGAGCATCAACAATGGTTTTTAATTTCTTACGCGAATTATAAAAATTCTTACAAAATTGACATTAAAGCTATGAGAGAAAGATCAACTTTGCAAACCAAAACAGATTGAACAAAGATGAAAGTGGACACTTTCCTCCATCGAGGATAGCCCAACGGACTCACTAGTCAGTATACGTGTCAGAAATTCAGAAATTGATTGTAGAGCACTAGGTACATATGGATTGCTCATTCCTCTGTTAAAAGAGACTCTTAAAATTTACAGGGTAACTCATCGTCAGAGGTGATTGTGATCATTAAATTGTATTTTTTTCAAAGTACCTTCTACCTAGAAACTGGCGAGGGTTAGAGAATAGCGGGTGTGCATAGCCGATAGCACAGCAACCACACATTCCATCCAGTACTTTAGAATTTACAGCCCAGCAACCAATGCCATAATGCAGTGACTGCCCGAGATAAGATAAAGCTTCTTCAGTTGTTCCCTGAAGAGTGTGTGTGTGATCTCGGAGTCTTTGGGAAATTGTGTTGTTCTGACTGGTGAGAGTTCTTTTGCGATTCTTCTTCAGCTACAAAGTCCCAGTCAGTGCCAGCAACTTGCCCAACTTATTGTGACTGACTGAGGGAGCGTGTGTGTGTTGGTGGTGGAGTTGCCAGTGAGTGGTAAGTGGTACACTTTTCGGCTATTCGTTCAATCTTCGATCGTCTGAGCCACGCAGAGCAGGCAGAATTTCGGTTCTAATTTTAGCTTCAGCGCACACACCATATTATTTCAGTCCTCCTTTTTTCCCCGGAGTCACTGTAGAAGCTACATACGCCGAGGCAGTCAGTAGTAGAAAGGCTCTATCTCAAACTAAAACTCGAAACCCCCTTCCTCTCCAACTTCTATCTCTAACTGGGTTAATTTTATGTAAATCCATAGACTCTCGAACCAGTTCACATCCAGTTCATCCAAAAATCAAGGGAGGATGAGCAAAAGGGAAGAATGAAATTACCAGATCACAGAGTAATACAGATCATATTTATATATTAATCCTACCAGCACCGTCGTTGACGACACACACGCTGAAATCTAGCTCTCAAATTTATTATTTAGTACATAGTACCTTTTAGCTAGCAACTCTAAAACCGAAGAGAAGTAACGTACGTGATTTTGTTTTTAAAAAATATAATACTAGTAAAAAATAGAAATTGAGTTGTATTTAATAAATAGAGGAAATACTGTGACCTGTGAATTCATTCTGTGATCAAAAAATTCTAGTGTACAATTAACTGGAACGAGTTGACCTTATTTTTTAGTGTGTAATCGAAGGCGTGGCATTGAAGGGAAGGGAAAAGGAACTCTGTATAATAAATAGACTTTTGTGTCACGTGTCTGTGCTTACTCATAGAACTGGTTTTCAAGAGAACAAGCAAAATGTTTATGGCGAAGAGACTCAACTCCCTGGCCGGGGGAAGTAGCACGGCCAATGGACCCATCGTGTCCACGGGACTCCGGGCAATGTCCTCCTCCAGCTACAAGGGGCATCAGGTGCCCGAAAGACTAGCACATATTCCAACCTCGGATGACCCACTTTTCTTCGAGATGGTGGAGTACTTCTTTCATCGAGCTTGTATCGTGGCCGAGAGCAAGTTGGTCGAGGGCTTGAACATGGGGACGAAGGCCACTTTGGAGCAGAAGAGAGAGAAGGCAGCAGGAATTATCCGAATCATGCAACCTTGCCATCACGTTCTGGAAGTGGCATTCCCCATCAAGAGGGATTCAGGGAACTATGAAATGATTACGGCCTACCGTGCTCAACACTCCAACCATCGAACTCCCACCAAGGGCGGTATCCGATACAGTGACGATGTCAACATTGATGAAGTCAAGGCCCTCTCTGCCCTCATGACCTTCAAGTGTTCCTGCGTCGACGTCCCATTCGGCGGTGCTAAGGCTGGTGTGAAGATCAACCCCAGGAATTATTCCGATAACGAATTGGAGAAGATCACCCGTCGCTTCGCTCTGGAGCTGGCCAAGAAGGGATTTATTGGACCGGGCATTGACGTCCCAGCCCCTGACATGGGAACTGGAGAGCGAGAGATGTCGTGGATCGCCGATACTTACTCCAAAACGACGGGCTACCTCGACATCAACGGTCACGCCTGTGTCACTGGAAAGCCCATCAATCAAGGAGGTATTCATGGACGTGTCTCTGCGACTGGTCGTGGGGTCTTCCATGGTCTGGACAACTTCGTGAACGAAGCTAGCTACATGAATATGATTGGACTCTCGACCGGATTGAAAGGGAAAACATTCATCGTGCAAGGTTGCGGAAACGTCGGCTTCCACACCATGAGATACCTGCACCGAGTTGGAGCCCACTGTATCGGAATCATCGAACGGGACGGATCCATCTACAACCCCAAGGGCATCGACCCCAAGGCTCTGGAGGATTACAAGATCGATAAAGGTACTATTGTGGGCTTTCCCGGAGCAGAGAGATTCGACGGAGATTTAATAATCGAAAAGTGTGATATCCTCATCCCGGCTGCGACAGAGAAGGCAATTACATCTGCCAATGCGGATAAAATCCAAGCCAAGATCATCGCTGAAGCTGCCAACGGTCCCACAACCCCTGCAGCCGATGCCATTCTTCAGGCCAAGAAAGTCCTGGTCATTCCCGATCTGTACATCAACGCTGGTGGTGTGACGGTTTCCTACTTTGAGTGGTTGAAGAATCTTAATCATGTCTCCTACGGTCGACTCACCTTCAAATATGATCGGGACTCCAATTATCATTTACTCGAGTCCGTTCAGGAGTCACTGGAGCGTCGGTTTGGACCCGTCGGAGGCCCCATCCCAGTCACACCTAGCGAAGCTTTTGCCAAGAGAATGGGAGGTGCTAGTGAGAAGGATATCGTTCATTCTGGACTCGCTTACACGATGGAAAGGTCAGCACGAAATATTATGAAAGTTGCGACGCAGTATAATCTTGGGCTGGATCTCCGTACTGCTGCTTACGTCCACTCGGTTGAGAAAATCTTCCAAACCTATTCCACAGCTGGTCTCACCTTTTAAACAACAAATAACAAACAAGTCAGTTTTTGATTTCCAAAATCCAACATCAGTTTCAATTTCAAGTTTTTGAGGGAATATTCCAACGAGTAGAAGAAAATATACACCTTCAGAATGTTTTTCTTGTATTATTCGTGGAAACGGGATGTATTGACTCAAATGACTTTTTTGTGGAAATTCACTGTTTGATGTCGCGTCGAATTCGATTGTGCTAGTCGCGTAGTATTGAGAGCCTAAATAGTAAACTCCTAATTAATAAATAGAAGTAAGTACACCTTTCTAAGTTCAAACACTATCAACTACTACAATATGATATACATTGCTCGTGTGTGTAATCGGATAATCTTTTAAACACTGCCCTTCTAATACTTGCATTTTATCATTAATCATTATCATGAAATACTTAATCAAAATGTGAAACGGGCAGCCACTTGGTGGTCTTTCCTTACTTAAAAGTTGTAAATTACTAAATGTAAATGCAGGCATACAATAGTTTGTTAATTGTTAAGTTATTGAATCATGATCGTTGTGTATGATTGATGAATCTTCAACACTTTTAAAACTGAAAAAATTTCTGTTTGTCCAATGCAAAAATGTACTTACTCTTTTCGCGAATGAATTAAATGCGTATTATTCAAATGAACAATCCAGTGAATAAAAGAACACCTTCAAATACTTAACTAAATTTATAAAAATTACGAATTCGTGCGTTTCTTTTTCCTCTTGAGTCTTGTATGAGCGAGATCAGAATTTATTTCAGCAGCAGCATTAAATCCTTATTTTATTTGTTTCTGTAATAATTATCAACTTTATTGAAGAATGCAATACTGTACAATTTCCATGAATCGTTTCACAATAATTTCAAATTTTTATAATGGATAAGCGCACACTTACTTATACTACGATTTACGATACACGATTAGATTAGGAAGGTAAATCCATTGAACATTTTATTTTGCATTAAATTATATCTACGCTAATTTTAACTAATTAGAATAGTCTAGGACCTAGGAATACTACGACGTTTTAGTAATAATAATAAATATACAATAATTTATATTTATGGCAGCACCACAACCACATTCTACCTTGATTTTGTCAATCTTTAACCTGTTCCCAAAATCCAAAATTTTAAACTATTTTCTACGCCATCATCATTTTCTTCTATTTAATCGGTCTATATTTTGAAACAGCTACTTTCAAATTAAATAATTTACTAAAGTGTTTAATGTCTGGTTCTGGTAAGTTGAACTCCGTATCGAATTACCTTGAATATAAACCTTGAGCGTAACTTATTATACCTACATATATTTATCTACAAGCTTGATTAACAACATTGAAACTTTTTGATTTTCATCTAACTTTAAAATTATTACAACCATCGTTCGTCAGTATACCTTTTACTGTGGCGTTTTTTCGGCGCATTTTGATTATTACTCAGTCAAATATTGAAATTGGAAACTCCAAACTAATTACTATTTAACTCATTTAGCTAGCTACCACTAGTCATTTTATAAATATTAGTTGCTAAATTGCTACTGTCGGATTCTCACTCTGTCCAAATACTAAAGCGGAACATTACATTGCTAATCGTCTAATGGTTATTTGTCTAACAAACTACACAAAAATTAAATATTAAAAATTTCTTTGTACATTTTTTCGTAAACTTTTCAATCGTTCTTTTTTCGTATTCGTTAGGAGTCAATCTATATCGACAGTTTATAGAATTTGATTCGTGGGAATCGCAGTGTAGATAAAAAATAACATAAAAAAATTGGTAAAAATGGCTTCATAATTTAAAACACTGTATACAATAGTAATGTAAAAGTTTATAAAGACAGTACTCGCATAATAACTTGAGAACAATTTTGCGAACAAGTTGAGCCTTTTGTACTCATAGATTACAAAAAATCGTTAATCTCATGTTGTAAGTTGTGAAAGTTCCCAAGTGTTGCTACAAAATATATAAAAAATTTACAAATCATGCCAGCATAACAAAGTAAATGAGCATTAAACGCGCAATTCTCAATTCTGTCGTAACTAATACTAATGGTTAGGAATATGCGGCCATGCATATTAGTACTATATATGTACACTAGAACTATAAAACACCGAGCACAACCAATATTTTTGGTGCACATACGGAATTACCTGCGAAGACATAATTAATATACGTTGCTATACGCAAAATTACCTACATATTAAAGCTTTGGATAAGCAACCAGAGAAAAAGCGTTTTGTCTATCATTAATTCTGTAGCGTAAAACGTATTTTAAATATAACAATTTTAGTTAATAATATTATAGAACCATCTACTCTGATTTTAATAGAATGCGTAATAAGTATTAACATCATTTTCAATACAAAGAGGCTACACTGTACATCCTTTTCATACACAAATTAAATTACATTTAATAATATACTATTATATATTTTAATTATAATTACTTAATTACAAGTTATTAATACAATAGTATAGAATATTTTAACGTAACAGAGTAATTCTCGAACTTATTCTTTCATTCGTAAATTCGTATCAAATAATTACTTGTTTTACAAAGGAAATCAAGGTACGAAAAATAATACACAATTCTGTGTACACGGCACAGTAGCAATAATAATAGATTTTAGAAATGCACTTAATTTATGCGCAAATCATCAAAACTAACATAAATGAATTTATTTTTATGGCTTTACACGCTTGATGGGTAATACAGTTTGCATAATAATGCCGAATAAATAACTGTACAAATAATTACGCGTGTACAAAAAGGAATAAATATTACCGAGATTAAACTGTGGCTTGCGCCCTTTTCCTTATAAATTGCATTGTATATAGGTATGTATATAGTTATATATATAATAATAATGAGCAGTTCAAAATTTCAAAATGTTTGCATTTTCTACAGCAGTCCAAGTATCCCATCCGTTCCTTCGTTGGCAAATGGGATTATTGAAAAATGACTGGCAGAACAGATACAGAAAAGTCTAACATGCATCTTCGTCAGGTGTGAGTTTGCTTTCCTCTGGCGGGGGTAGACCACCCTCCAAACCAGCCGTCTCTTCCGCCGGTTGCTCAAAAACAGCCTCAATGTATTCTTTAATGAGTTGTGAGATTTGGTAAGCTTGATTTGTACTCAAGATGATTTTACTTGGCTTTGGCTGTTGAGTATCAGCGGATGTGACGAGCATAAAACAAGTTGGGGAGGGACTGTAGCTAATAATGGCTTCATAATCAAAGCTGCAGAGAGTGTGACGAGTTCTGAGAGGAAGGAGGTGTACTCCAAGTTGATCCACTGCGAGCCATAAAGCCCTCGGCCAGTTCGATGTGAAGGATTGCTAAAATTAATTGCAATAAAAACATTTCATTGATTTCAATCATTTTTTGATTAACCTTTTCGAAGCATCAATACCTACATATATATAGTTTTACACCTTTTCAAAAGTGTTGATCTGTAGTTTTGAACGTTTTGAAAGTGCTATTTTCTAGTTTAGCACCTTTTGGAAAATATTAGTTTCTAGTTTTACACATTTTGAAAGTGCTATTTTCTAGTTTAGCACCTTTTGGAAAACGTTAGTTTCTAGTTTTGACTCTTTTGAAAGTGCTAATTGTAGTGGATATAAACAGTAAACAACTTCATCACTTCAAAAACTGGCAACAAATAAAAAACGGCAATACACGATAGTGCTTACAGTGACGTCAAAGATGGCAGCACGATGAAGCGGCCAACTGTGCATGAGATTGAGAACGGCTTGCTTAGCTTGTGGTGGCGGTGTTCCGACTAAGCTTTGATGATGCCGTGCGACAGCTTCATGGGAGACTAGAGCAGCAATCCGTGTAGGTAAACAATGAGCTGAGACATGACAATAGTCTGGAAATTCTCCAGCTGAGGAAGATCGATAGTCTCCCAGTTCAACTTGAGCTTGAAGTGCCACTAACATTGCCTATATGGGCGAAAATAATATATATATATATCATCCATTTAATTTTAAAAGAAATGCAATTTAACCCAGCCTCCTACACTATCAACTATTCTCCCTATTCTTCTCTTTTCGTTTCAAAGAAACATGCGAAAAATGAACAAAGGAGAATTCTATCCTTTGTTCAGTAGAAAAATAAAATAAAACCCAAATAATTTAAGGAGTTTTGAAGGAGCAGACTTACGGCCTCAGTATCACTAATGGGAAATCGATCATTTCGAGCAGAATGGAGAAGTTGATGGTACAGAAGCTCCTTTTCCACAGGATCTTTCAAATCCACGTATCCATCAACAAATAAATGCTTTTTGAGCACAAATTTAAATTGTAATGTTTGAGCGGAGGAAGTAGCTGTCGTTCCAGAATTGTTTGAATGTGCTGCAGCTGCTCTTTGCTTCTCCCATCTTGCCATGACTTCGACAGGCTTCTCCTCTTGAATCAAACTTCTCTCCCAGCCATTCATACCCGTTTCATAAACTGCCCAACCTGTGTGACCCCATTTTTTTTTTAAATATTAAATTACAATATATGTACGTACTTATATAGAGCCTGTAAAAATATACGACTTCAGATTGCACCAGGCAATCCAAGCAAAATTTATTCAATATTATTATTCGATAAACTTTTCATCAGAGATGACTTCTTTGAGCGTACCTTTTGCCGTGGATGGAAGTCCAATTTTAGTCATGAGTGATGCCAGGATATCTCTCGATGTCTCATTCGGTGCAAAATGAAGTGTGTGGAATTTTCCATCCATTAAATGGAATCTGGCGGTGATGGGTCGCCTATTTATCGTGCATAGGATTTCTTGCTTAGAAGGAGACCACTGGCGACGAGTTCCATTACTGATTGTATGCTGCAAGCACTGTTATACATTTACACAAATGCATTGGAATTAGAAACTGTATTTAATTCAAAATGTTGGGCAACAAAATGTAAACTACGACGATTAAATGAGAATTTAATGAGTGTCTAGCTCGTTTACTTTTTCTGCAAATCTAGCATATCGTCCCTCCTCCGTCACCGAGTCTGCACCACAACGTTTCAAATGAGCAAAAAGATACTTTCGAACAGCAGCACTCGGCGGAGGTATCAAGGAGCAGAGAAGACCCAAAGCTGCCCAGTGACGCTGATTCACACGGGAATTCGGTTCTGGATGATCAGTTGTTTGTTTTAGCAGCTGCAGGTACAATTCCGCAAGAAGATTATCTTTCCTCCAGCATTTATCCAACATTACTTGGAGTAAACCTGCCTGCTCTTCCTCAACGCTCGTTCCTATATTACCTGGGAATCCCAAGGAGAAACAAATTACGTACAAAATGAAACAAAATCCCACGGTTCTGTGTTCAGCATAATAAATGCAATTGCTAATGAAATGCCAAAAGTTTCCAGGGAGGTACACACACAATGCAGAACGATTTAAGACACTAATTAGAACAAAAAGTTGAGGCTGATTTTGCCTTGCTTACTGTTTGACAAAAGTCCAGCGTATGTGAGAATGAGCGTGAACAGTTGAAGACCAACTTGCTCATCCGGCTCTGGTAACTTTGTTAAACTCTGACTCAGAGGATGTTTAGAAAATGCCCAGTAGGCATATGGGAATCCTTTGTAGCAATCCCCACTTCCATCCCCACCGTCCCCACCCAGAGCTCCAGCACCAAATTCCTGTCGTAATTTCTCTAACTTGTGTTTACTCAGACGCCTCAGAGTATTCCGTAGGAAGTTCGTTGCCAAATTATCGGAAGGTTTTCGAAGGAAATCACAATCAATTAAACTTCTACGGCAATTCAATACATTTTGGTATAATCTCAGTCGGTCCTCATTCGTCACGGCCTTGACCTTCAAATATGAGCGCAAAATTAAAAAATGCAGATACAATAAAATACATTGTTATTTAAATGCACATATGAATTAACAAAAAGAAAAAGAAAACGAACTTACTCGGCGTACAGTCAGTTTAGAATAATTCAGTAGAGAACTGCCAAGCGTAGGACAGTAGCTGGCAATTAAAGCTCCAATTTCATTGACCAGTGCGGACTCAAAAACGAAGCATTTGTGAGTGTCCGGTGGCAATGATCTGGACAGTGTAATGGTTAACAATTTTTCTGCAGGATCCACACAAACCGACTCAATTTGAGGATAGGCGTACTCGTACATGATAAATTTATCATCCTCTTTAATCATACAGATCCCGTCACAATTGACACCAAGAACCAAGCTGTTCCCTGTAGACATAAATATTTAAATCATTACCAGTAAATACCTTACATAAATAATAAATACGTGTGATCGCATCAATGCAACAAAGTTGATTTACCATAAAGCCAGTAGCCTCTGTAGACGACAGGGAACATGGTCGTTCCGTAGAGCGGATACTGCATCACACACGATAAGTACCAAACTTTGGCTACGAGCTCAGATTTTCCAGAGCCATACTGTCGGTGTGCCTGAGCCAAAATCGGGACCCATTGTTGATGAGGTCGACTCCGACTAATCCTCCCAGGTAAGTACGCCTCGACATTTTTGTAGTAATCCAAAGAAGCCGGATTTGTGGGGACTCCTTTGGGATCACTGAGAGCAACTTGAGCTTGAAGTCCAGCCAATTGCAGTGCGACTTTCTCCGCTACCGGGTACTCATCTCTCTGTGGAGCACGTACAAATTAGAGCCAAAAGTAAAGTACACATAACAAAATTTAGTAGCTCGTATGAAGGAAAAATAAAAGAAGTTACAACCAAGTTTATAGGCCCTGCGTTCTATTGGACCAAAGTAATGTAATGTACTTATCCCTAGATTTTGTCTGTGCATGTAAGTTTAAAATCGCTACATCACAGTCCACGTACTGATGGGGTAGTGACCCAGCTTACGCGTATGAAATAAATCTTACCTTCACAACACTGTACACAGCTTGCGCATACAATAAATTGACTTCAACTGGATCTTGTGGTATTTCTCGACTTTGGCGGAACAGACGTTTCTTAAATATAAATCGATTTTCTCCACAACCCAAAGACGGAGCGGAATTGCGTCTTGAGGAAAGAGTCGAGTCTTGAGCCTTTAGTGCGCTGTTGTGCCTGTTGTTGTTGTTGTGGTTGTAAAATTAAATATATCAATTCTATTTATTTGTAAGTTTCTAATGTACTACCACGCAATGTAATGTTTTATAAATTGGATACACATGCGGACCGTTTATTATCTCCTTTCCTTTTACTTTGTTTTACGGCAATAAATGTCTCCACTTACACTTCCCAAGTAGCGATAATATCATACAAATAATGATGTTGCGGAACGTGTTCCTCTAAATCCGGACGACTCTGATATATTGCCCATCCCTCCAGAGTTCCTAGTCCAATTTTCTCAGCTAATTTAATCATGGCATCACCTGCCGTGTCCGTTGGATGAATATCAATCGCTTTTGTCCTTCCATCCAAAAAGAAAAATCGACAGACGATTGTCCCGAGTCGTTTCATCGCCTATCATAAAAAAAACACAATACTGAAGGAACAGCCATCTCAAATCATGAAATATTCATTCGCATCAGAACACACATTGTACAATACCATCAACTCCAACGATTACGACTCCGTCATGCTCTCTTTTATACTAACACTGTCGTGGGTCACAAGGCCACAATGTACATTCGAGATAACTGCTACCGCTACAACACATACGGTCATCATAACATCTTAAACAATCTGGACAGTTTAGCGTATGACGTAGCAGCTATTATATTCGAACGTCGAAAGCTGAGTCAAAATGGCTACTTAAGTGAGTAGCTTAAAAGGATGTACTTTTGTAGGGTATTCCATTTCAAGTGGATCAGACTAAATTGTTTTTAAAGCTTTGATTCAGCTTATAATAGTAGCAGTAAAGAGCTTAGTAAACCATGGGAAAATATAAAACTCAATTCACTGAAAGTTCTAACTACCCTACAGCCATACCGTAACTCTCCGATTGCCTAAGGAAAAACGTGCATTGAATAGGTTCCTGTTGTAATCATGTAATTTCCAAGATAAAACTAGTCAGAGATTTACGGTATACTCATGTAGGACAGCTGTACGACGTTTATGCTATGTTGTGGGGAGGATTTTAACTGGATAAAAATAAATCATGACATACAGCAACTTCCACAGAAGACGGTGACATCTTTCTACACGTTCCTTTTGCATTCCGACAATTTTCTAAACACCACTGGATTTGCTGCTGTAGCCTCTCATTCGGTGCTCCCACTAAGTTCTTCTTCAGGAAGCTTAGCACATACTGCAAATATTGAGCAAAACAATGCACATTAGGTAAGGTGAATGCATATAGGTATGTTTTTCTGATTTCTAATCGCAATTTTAGCATCATTAAAATTGAAGAGTTGAAAATTTCCACGGAACCTTGTGTAACAGCTTTCCCGGAGGAAAGGAAACAATGCAGAGACAGAAGAGAAGCCACAAGCGTTCGAGATACTCGAGACTAGGATTATTTGTACACTGCCGCATGAGCTGAACGTAGATTTCATCTCTTAATTCCTCACGCTCAATCCCATATCCAATGATTGTTTGCTTTGCGGTTAATTCATTCTCTGGTTTCAGCTCACCCTTCATGTACTTGTTCAGGTCCTGTGCATAATTCAAACCGAAACAGCCGTTTCCATCAATTTAGATTAGGTACTTACATCCACACATATACACCAACTACACTCAATACATCACGAGTAATTAGGTATTATACTCGTTGAAGAATGTAGTTTTAATCAGCCTTCAACAGGTACAGTGGTATCGCGGATGGCAGTGCCGCCTCACTGTCATTGCTAATCCGAAGCCACCCACTTCCATTGCATTTTACAGGAAACGAAATTAATAAATCAACGTCTAGTGGCATTGTCAAAATACTGTATAAACCAGATAAACCGAGAAATTCATCATGTTACATAGCGGAATGGACGGGCTTAAAAGTCGTGGAAGTGAAAACCGTGACATACCCGAAACATTAAACATGCAACTTGAATATTATCCGGATCATAGAGATGAACGTGAGAGTTGCTGATGGTGGAACTTTTACTGAACGTCACCATTTCGTACTTAGGTACCATATCATTGGACTTGCGCTTTCTCGTCAGAGTGGCCATGATAGTGCTGTCCGTAGCACGTTCAAAATGATTAAAATACTGATCAGCAAATTCAATTAAATCGAAATATGCCTCTGTCTCGCTATTCTCCTTATTTCCGTCCGTGTCCAACTCATCCAATTCTTGTAATTTTTTCTCCACTCTCTGTCGCCGTCTTTGATTTTTCTCTTCGAGCAATGCTGGATCCGCAGTTCCATTCGTTGTGACGATAGCATCTGCAGTCGTCGTCGCTGCTGCCGGTTTCCCCATATATTTCCACGAATACGTTGACTGCACGCCCTTAATAAGATAATGGATTGTTTTATTAGTAGGCATCTACTTCATTGAAATTGTATTAATGGCTCAACAAAGGGTCACTTACATTGGAAACATTTGAACAGCGAGAGGATGGCCGACTTAATTTGGGTGAGGTCTTTGGTGAATTGGAATGATTGAGTGCAGCAGTTGCAGTGGCCAAAGGTTGTCTGCCGTTCACATGAATCACTCGACCCGTCCTGTCATTAGTATTCGGAACAGCATGTCCACCATTCCCATTTAATTTGGCTATAGTGGGATTTGGTGCTGTAGACGGAGGAGCTGGGATTTGTGGCAGGGGTAAAGTTGAGGGGGGAGGTTGGGATGGGGGTGGTGGGGGCGGTGGACAGTATGGCAATTGCTGCTGCTCTGTAATCGACGGACGTCTCCCAGTTCCATTTCCATTTGATACACTAACAATATTTTTATTTGGAATGGAAGTCGTATGACTAGGATTTGAATTTGAATTTGAATTGGAGTCTCTGTGAGAGTTGTTGTGACCGTTGCCCATTGCAATTGCTTTTTGAGTCTGATTTTTATTCAAAGTTGCATTGCTATTGTTTAGCTCACTCTGATTCAACATGGACTGCTCAAACATTCTTGGAGTGATGGACTCATAAATGGGCTCATCGTCCTTGCTCGGCTGTCGCTTGAAGTTTTTCAACGGCTTTGCCGGGAAGGAGCCACTGGTTGGCGGTGGCGGAGGTGGAACAGTCGGTTCGGGTAATGAGGGCTTATGGTGAGATTTTACAACGGAAACACCATTGCCGACGCCAGCTCCAACACTGTGGAGGTGCCCAGGGCCAGTGCCGTTTGTATTGTTGGCACCGGTAGAGTTGTTGGGCATGGAAGGGGGCGGTAAGGGTGGCAAGGGGATGTCGGGGGGCGGAAGTGCTGGAGGAGATGGCGGAAGATACTGTGGGGTGCTGGAGCTGGTGGTTGTAAAAACGGAGGAGCTATCCTCAGACTTGGGCTTCGTGTCATCGTCCTCTTCGTCAATGGAGAAGACGGAGGAGCCTGGATTCATACAACTCTCCTCACCCAAGCTTTGCGACTCCAGCTAAAGTACGAATTGAAACAGCAAACATTATTTTTAAAAGCAATGAAATGCAATAAAACTCTCGCTGGTTAAAAGCATTCTGACTCAAATCCAACGCCCTCTCAACTATTTTTAAAAATGTTCAAAAGTTTAAAACAATTGCATTGCCAACAAGTAGAAAGAAATTTGATTATTGGGACTTAAGTCAAAAAGGTTGCTGGATATGAGTCAGAATGTTTTTAAACCGGAATGCCTACAATGCCTCTTCACCGACGCTCTGTACAAAGTGTTACGTATCGTTTGTACCTCATCTTCTAGATTAGAAACCAGAGCATCCATCTGATCCCCAATTTCTTGCATGACATCCTCCCGTTGTCGACTTGGAACATGTTGCTGCTGCTTCTGTTTTTCTTTTGGCGGCTCTGATGGAGGAAGATCGTCCACGACTTGACTCAAGCGTGACGCATGAACTTCGGTGAGAAAAACAAAAAGATTGTCTAAATTACCCGAGCCTGACTTTTCATCGCCAGCTGCTTGACCACCCGTTCCCCCTCCAGTGTTCGTCAGTCCGGTGAAATTCATTTGATTCAGTTCCTCCGCCAATTTGTTCAATTCATCCTTTGCAGCTCTACAACATAAATCACAATCGAAAATCTATTATTGGAATGTACTACCCCGTAACCCGGCTACACCATTCATAAACCTCAGAAATTCGTGAAACTTTCGTAGCTATACCCTCATACTCTACACCCTCAGACATTTCATCTGTCTATACAGCCTAAGTATTCACGCATAACCACACACATATTTCTGCGAGAAAGATCATTTCACCCTTTCATCGTGTATCTTTGCTGATGCTATCATTTTTCTTCACTGCTTCCATTCATTCCCACAATATTTCTTAAGCGTAGCGCAGAAAGTACCACGTCTCCAAAAAACAGTCTGCAATTTTCTTTTACTATCTTCTCAATCAGAAGAACCTAAACAATCTACCGACCAAGTCTACAGATACCCAGTCAAACAAACCGACTATAAATATAAACAGCTTCGTGTTGCACTTCAGCTCAGATTTTTTTCCTTCCAAGCACACGCACCTACGCACAACCATATATGTATATATCCCTACACATGGCGGGTGAAGAAGCGTTCTGACGCAAGTCAAACGTCTCCTTAATACCCTTTTGATGTAAGTCTGAACAACTGTTTTTACTTGTCTTTACAAAAAGTGTAACTACATTTTTTACTTGTTTTAAAAATTTGTGAAACGGCTATTCACACTTTTTAAAGCAGTAAAACAGAAAATTGCACTTTTCAAAAGTAGTGAAATTTCAGTTTGCACTTTTGAAAAGAAGTAAAATTGCTATTTGCACTTTTGAAAAGAAGTAAAACTGCTATTTGCACTTTTGAAAAGAAGTAAAACTGCTATTTGCACTTTTGAAAAGAAGTAAAACTGCTATTTGCACTTTTCAAAAGTAGTGAAACTGCGGTTTGCCCTTTTCAAAAGTAGTCAAATTGCAGTTTGCACTTTTGAAAAGAAGTAAAACTGCTATTTGCACTTTTCAAAAGTAGTGAAAATGCGGTTTGCACTTTTCAGAAGGAGTAAAATAGCAGTTTGCACTTTTGAAAAGAAGTAAAAACTACGATTTGCACTTTTCAAAAAAGGTAGCATTGCTTTTTACACTTTTTGGAAAATGTGTAAAAGGGAAATCTGTGAATCTGGAATATCTCTTTGTACAAGTCCATGGGTAAAAAGTTGATGGTTTGTACTTGTGTCAAAATGTCATTAAGGGGGACGTTGGACGTCCACCACAATAATGCTTCCTCACCCACGACATGTACATCTATTGTGTTGCTCGACTCAGCCAGCGTAGATTTGGCATTACAGATAGGCAGAAGTAGGAACATATTATATGAAACAGACAGGTAATTACTCAATTCATCCTTACAAGCCCGACTGGGATTCCTGATATATCACTATAGGCATATACTCGCACCTATAAGACGCGCATTTCTCTTTTCTACACCTACATGTGAAAGAAAATGTAGATTGTGCAGAAAAGGGAAGGGAAAAAGAAATGTTTAAAGTAGCTAAGGAATGGTAAAAAGAAGGAAATGAAAAAAAAATAGAGAAATTCAATGTACTCACCCACACGCCTTCTCAATCTCCATTTCATCTGCAGAGCTGGTACTTGCTGATTCCTGAGCAAGTAAAAGTGACTTTCTCTTTTCTTCCTCAGCTTTCTCCCGTCGCCGTATTTCTTCCTCTACTCTACGCATCTCACGCAATGCCTGAGCAACTTCTCGTGCAAACATTCCTCTCAAATGCGACTGAATTACGATGGCAGCTCTTCTTTTCCTTAAGAAATCCAATCTAAGTCTCCATGTACGGTAGGCTTGTTGAATTATACCTATTGCTCGGCGTCTTTTTATATATTCTGCACAGTAAACAAATACAAACAAGAAAAATCATTGGTTTGAAAACAAAATATGTCCATGCCGTACCCGTCAATGACAATCTCAATTCCACTGATTACATTTTTTCAAGTTTGCTTCGCTATAATGCCGATCCAATACCAAAAAATGTTCAACAAATTTAGAACATCCACGCACCTTTGCGAACGGCAAAACCCCGCCATTGCCTCTGGATCCGAATGGCCTTTTTGTTAACAATGGCGCATCGTTTCTCCTCCAATGGTTCATACATCGTCAATCGTAGGAAAATCTTTGATTTACCAATCTGCCACTCAGTTTCCTTCGCATTCTGACTCACTAAGATTTCTCTGCGAATAAAACAAAGTAAGAATAAGTTGCAGAAATACTGTGAAGGTATGTAGGTAGGCACATATTTATTTGAATTCGTAAATTTTTATAATGCAATCAGCTGAGTAATTACTTGGCACACTCCTTAGCTGGCTTGAAAGTACGGTATTTTCCCAAGATTTTATACCGACGAACAAAATCTTCAGCAGGGAAATGGATAGGGTAGCCCTCCCGTCGAATCCGAATGATTTCCAACATGCCAAGGTACTTGAGTTGATCGAGAACAAGCACATCGTCATATGTGGCTGACAGTTTATGCATATTGGGCTTGATACAGCGGACATACCTACACGGACACCAAACACCAACAGAGAAGCATGTAAACAATTCTGGCAGTTCTTAACACGCAAAACAAAACTGTCACAAAAGAAACTGCTCAAGCAAGTAAGTACAAATATCGTGGGTGAAGAAGCATAATGGTTTTGTCTAGTCCCTACTTAAAAGAATTCTGACGCAAGTCCCAATCACCAACTATTTACCCACGTGCTTATAAAAAGTGTAAAGAAATGTACATAGCCGTTTTACTAATGTTGAAAAGTTTAAATATCACTTTCTTTTTACATTTTTGAGCTTTAAATAGTGCTTTTACTAATTTAACCTTTTCGAAACGGTCGTATCTAGTTTTAAATCTTTTTGAAAATGTTTATTTCTAGTTTTGACCTTTCCGAAAGTGTTACTTACTAGTTTTTAATGTTTTAGAAAATGTTAATTCCTAGTTTTGACTTTTCTGAAAACGTTACTTACAAGTTTTGAATGTTTTTAAAAATGTTAATTTCTAGTTTTGACGTTTTTGAAAAAGATCATTTTATACAATGAACTCTTTTGTAAAGCATTCTTTTCGAGGCTTCCCAGTTTCGAACAGAAGCAATTTTAGATAGGAGCTTCACTACATTTAAATAGCGTAGATATCATTTTTAAAAGGTGTAAATATGACTTTTATGCATTTTTTATTAGTGTAAATATACTATGCAACTTCACCCACGATACGTGTACTCCTTGCCGTTGTGTGCATAGAATTAGAATAAGAATTAGTCCACATACCATGGAGTGGTGGCTTGAAGTACGTCGACAAGAGCTTGAAGTTGTTGCCGGAAAGCATCACCAACTGTTGGCTTTCCTTTTGAAGTATTTCTGGACACCGTCCCAGCTCCGGGAACAACTCCAGCCGCACCTGACCCAGACGATGTTAAAGCATGAGAGACGGCGGTATTAATAGGAGCTGAGCTACCACTGGAGGTAATGCTACTTAAGGAGCCAAAGCCAATTCCACCCCCGCCACTTGCGGTTCCCATGGAGACGGAAGTCGGGATTCCACTGGATCCACTTCCAGCAACAGCCACACCACTTCCACCATATCCAGACGCACTGCTGCTGCCGCTGCTGCTGCTGCTTCCCGTCGTTCCCACACGAGCCAAAGTACATCCCAACAAATCCTGATACTTTGTTAACTGCTGAACGAGCTCATTGGAGGAATTGGAGAGGAAATGAAAGAATAAGTCTTGCTGAACATCACGATTTTTGTCAACAAATCCTTCTGTGTTGTACGTCACCGTTCCTGCATAGTGCACGATTCCAAATTCAATCTCCCATTTCCTCCGATCGTCTCCTTTGACAAAACATGAGTGTGTTTCAAATTCCGTGTGAAGATTGTTCAAGTATGCTGAGTCAGAGCCCTGTGGAAGACCGTGCAAGGAAGGAAAAATAAATTATCTCTTTGCATTTATCAGTACTGTCGATGGGCTTGTGACATTCTCAATCTTATTATTCCCGTGACGAAGTACACTGTATGAGTAGAACTAAGAAGACTATGGCGAGGGGCTTTCCAACTATGATGTCTACAAAAAACTATTTTCCAATTGTGTAAATACCACGTTTTGCACCTTTTCGAACTATAAAAAAGTGTATTCGCTATTTTTAACAAAGCTCATTTTTTGCTTTACATATTTTCAAAATAGTAAAACCATTGAAAAAATGCTAATTTATTGTGTATTGAACCAAAATTACCTACAATTTTTAAAGGCGTTCATTCATTGTTTTACATATTTTTAGAATCTTTAAATCACTATTCATTTACAATTTCAAAAAAGCTAATTTAAGGTTTATAACCTTTTCAAAATGTTTAAACTCTGTAATTTTAAAACAGCTTTCCAAGACCGAATTGTACGACGCCATAGTTGGAAGGCTCCCAACTAGACAGTAGGATGTAGTAGCATAGCAGAAGCAGAAGCAATCTGCATGCACCCGATAACGAATACAGATAACCCTGCGTTTAACATGAACGTGGGTGACAATTTTTTCCCTGAAGAAAACAAGATCAAGAGCGCCATGAATCTCAATGTAAATTCGAAATTCCAGTCGGTTCAAGTTACTTCCGCAGTTGAGAACAATTTGCTGTGGCATCTTAGTACACTGGAATAGGTACTTCACTCCGTGGTAGAAAGACACGTTGAGCTGCTATCTTTTTTTTGAACAAGCACTTTACATTTGCTCCATACTAGGAAATTACAAAGTACCAAAACCCTGTGCTCTGCCCTACTACACGGTGCTCACTAGTGAGTTAGGAAATGCATACCTTGCTTGGTCTCAACTTTAAATTCAGTCAAAATGTTTCACATGGGAATTCCGGGGAAACAACTAAATGTATTCTGTATTCTGTACTCGTATACGGGCACTATGTATGTAATGCAGCCGGCTGCACTGCACTGCCGACAGATAGACAGACAGAAGCACAGACAGCACGTCTAACTAGTAAGCTTATGTGGAAGGAAGACTCTGTTCCGTGTGATCTTAATTAACCTAAACATGACACCTAACACCCCATCAATTCGAATCTATTCTCTCTCCTCACCATCTCAGCATCTTCCTTCCTTCCTTTCTTCCCCGTCACCTCTCCTACGGATGCACGCATAGAAAGTTAAAACTTAAAGCCTCCACGTAAATCTCACAGCCTCGTGGAAGCAAATAGGGACAAGTAGCATGTGCCTTTTCTAAAGTTAAAAGTAGTAAAAGTTGTTTTGAAAGCTTAAGCTGCTTTTATTACAGCCCTCCCCGTCTTGAGAGAGATAAGTGTCTTCGGAAGGTGTCAAAATATTTTACACATGATTTCTGACTAACGGCTGGCGTAGCTCTTCGTCGAGTTCATCATACCACCACCGTTGAGGATCATTTTGGTATAAATTTCACGAGCGAAATACGTCTAAATAATATATATTTAATTGTCAGTCGATATATAGATACATTGCATCGTGGTGCATCTCTGATGGCGACTTGAGCGCAACAAATTTTATAGCCCCTGCTTCTCTTTCTGTGAAGGTAAATTTTTACTATTTTGGGGGAGCGATAGCTGCAATCTATAGACACATAGGATATTCGCATCTGAATTCGATCCTTCCGTGGATGCGTTTACTTTACGGCTTACAGCTCACAACTTCCATGACACTCTGGGGAATACGACTAGCTAGTCTTTCTCCTTTCCTAGTTTAGTTGGGTTTTTCGTATCAATTTCCTTCCTCTCCGCGTTCTGTGCTTTGTACAATGTACATTTGAGAACCCTCTATGTATGTATGGGGTTTGTGTGTGTGTGTGTGTGTGTCCTGCTGTGCTTCTCATACATGTCCAGATTTTCAAAGGCTCCCGTGGAATTTATATCTTTTCTACTTCCTATTTTAAAACGCTGAAATGCTGAGAGCTTCTACTCCATCCCACAATTTGGAAGAGATCAGCTAAGTAAGGGAAATAGCATCAACGGTATAGAATTCTAAGGAGAGAAAGAAACTCGCGGAGGCATACAGGATATAGGGGATTGATACGAAAAGCGGAGATTCTGACAATGTATTAAAAATGTATAGGGAAAATAACAAACGTGCCAAAAGCTACCGAAATGATTCAATGATTCCAATTTATATTGACAACAGCTGAATTTTTATATTTTATCCTGTAACGATAATAGCTCTCTATTGCCGGTGGCTGTCGCCGATTTTGAATTCGAATTCCGAGTCGAAAGACGCAATAAAATTGTAGGTAGACACGTAAGGTAAGGTAATATCGTAGGCGAAGAAGCATTGTGGCGTAAGTTCGGTCCCCTTTTAAAAGCATTATGAGACAAGTCCTCTGTCTTCTTAATGTCATTTTGAAGTAGGTAAGTCCCAAGTAAATTGTATCCATGTTTACAAAAAGCGTCAATTATTGTGTAGTTACTGCTGCAAAGCGTAAAACTACCATTTGCACACAGTTTTGAAACACGTAGATACAGTAACTATTTTTGAAAAGTTAAAATAGCGGTATTTTCTGTTTTTGACGAATGGGAAAAACAGTTTTACACTTTTGTAAACAGATAATGTTGGGACTTGCGTCAAAATGTATTTAGGCCGGGAAATACGCTACAAGGCTTCCTCACCCACGATATGCATGGAGGTCCATAGCTACTTCACTCACTTTTGGCATATGACACTGTTCCGTCAGGAGCTTCAAGATACATCGCGGAGGCTTCTCGATTAATTCCAAACACGTTGTGTTGTCCGTGAAGGAGATGTGACTAAAGAGAATCCCTTCTTGACGGTACTAGAGAGTCAAATCAAACCCACAACGCAAATAAAATATTAAGTCCTTCATCAAAATGCAAAACAAAGACTGACCCAATTCAAGAGTGACTACACAGAGTGAAGCTCCTTAGTTGGTATCCAGCTCTCATCCCATTTTAAGGCTCAATTGTAAATTCATTGAGAGCCAAAAATAACATGCTTTTTATGTATGTACTGTAATGTGACTCACAATTTCCTGTTCCAACGCAAACACATAGTGATTAAAAAACTTGTGAAGTTTTTCATTCGTGTAGTTGATACAGAGTTGCTCGAAGGAATTCGTGGAAAAGTTTTCAAAGCCAAAAATATCCAGGAGTCCCAGGAAAAGTGAAGAGTCCTGTCCAGGATTCGTACAAGTGTTGATATGATTGATGAGCCACGCAAAAGTTCGAGAGTAAAGTGCTTTGGCCATCGCATGTCGATTTTCCCTTCCCTGTGCAAACAAATGAGAAAAAATCAAACAACACTGTTTTTCCTAGAATATTCTATTACTAAACGGATTCAAAAACATCATTTTCTTCAGTGGCGAGTTTAGAAATATTTCCAGTGTAGGCAAAGTACCTAACTGTTTTAAATGTGAAAGTTCTGATGCAGCGTTTTCTGAAAAAAACGGGTTGTTTTACAAAGTACTTTTGAGAATTCCCTGATTTTAAAAACAATTTTAAAAGAACCTGGTAATTTTGAAAGTGCATACCTAGTTTTAAAAAGTTCCTTTTAAAAAGTTTTGGTGATTTTTATGATGGCTTCTAAAAGCTTTTGCTTTTTAAAAGAAATTTTAAAATCATTTGTAACTGTCGGACTTTCTTGTATAGGCAGCTGCCTAAATCAACTATAGCTGGAACCGCTCCTACTTGTGCTACGTTAAATAATAGGCCAGTAGCAGACTCTGCCCCCTAAGCACACAAGTTATCATGTCCATCCCCAGGGTAGAAATTCTAATTCTAAAATGTTACTACCTGAATGGGATAATAAGGTGCTAAGGAGCCTGCTTTGAAACTTTAATCTGGTTCTGAAAGGTACAGTGGAAAGTGGAGTGGAGTTTTTTTTGTGTGTCAAAATCCGTACAGAGCCCGGAAACATAGAAACATTGCACTCCTAACGAAATCAAGGCGAACAGAGCTCAAGGGACCAAATCCAGATTCATAATTCATAATAAAAATCATAAAACTATAAAAGAACATGGGAAAACTCTGAGCACTCGTTCCTTCGTCCATTTTAAATCAACAGTATACTCAGTGCTTTTCTGTACCTACCAACGATTTGAACTCGCCTTACCCGTGAAAGTACCACGCAGCCTAATTTTCAGTTCCTCGAACAGCTTATTAATCCTGTTAGATTCCATTGAGTTGGTGATAAAAAATTCATGAAGAAACTGTCTAAGCTATCCGTAATAAAGTATATGTATAGTTTTTTTTATAGAGGCTACTATGTATCAGTTAGTTGGGGTATACATACTACTAAAACTTATCCATTTAGTCGCTATCCATAATCTGACCAATAAAAATTTCATTTTATTATTATTTCACCAAATTAAGCATTCTACAGTCTTGGTCATTCCGCCAGAGACGCACCTACGGCGTGCTAGTGCTACTGATAGGAATCTCCGTACTGATAATGCCCTATGGGAAATATAGAGAGAGATCCGGAAAGGGTTACATTAAATATTTAATTTGAAATTTCGCATCCTAATGTACGCACAAAAGGTATAGGGAATTATATGCATAATTACGTTCAGTAACACTAACGGTGAATGACTTTGCCTTACTGCGCGCAATCCCTAGGCTGAGCTGTACAGGAATGTGATCCCGAGGGTTTTGAAGTATCGAGTTATTACAGTCTCTGTAATGCGAGTCGAGTCGTTCAAAGAAAATTTAATAATGAACCAGCTTCTTACCTCTTGAACCTTTAAAGGAATTTCCGTAATATTTCCCCGAACGTTAATTTGCCTTTGAAGTGTAACATGTCTCACATCATCCAGCTGTAGACCCAATAATTTAGCCACTGTTGCTACAATTCCCAGATCTTCTTCGGACAAGCAACATTTCTCCCCGTCAATGTCCTGAAAATCAACAAAGTAAATCAGAGCAAACTCAATATAGAATAATATCTGTTCGGATAGGGATCTATCATCCCAAGGATGCGTAGAAACCATGAGGAAAAAAAAGGTTTCAAATAAATTAAGGATACACAATCTGCTTCTATAATAGACACCGACACTGGTTTCCTTCCTAGAATTAGAATCCCGGATTTTTTTTTACATGCCACGGAACCGTTCCCTCAAAAAAGTTATAAGGAGATTTCAGAAATCAGAAATGTGCGCCTCCACTATAATTATAATTATACATAAAAATATAGAGAAGACGTACCTACATGTGTGTAGGGAGATAGACTAGATGTTGATACATTTATGCTCTACTTTCACCTCACTCTCCGGATTACAAATTAATATCGATTTTTTGATTTCCTATTCATGACTGAAGGATTGACTAGATGCTGTATAGCCTAACAAGGTGCCTACCGATATAGGTACATGTTTCATCCGCTTGCCGGATGATCACGATGATGATGATGATGATTATGATGATGGTGATGGCGACGTCAATGATGGAACAAGTTTAACTCAACTATGACAAATTGCTCTAAAACTTGGAAGCGCAGGTACCCCACTAGCTAGAGACTTCTATCACAACCTGGATAATATACTTACGATTAGATTCAGCTGTACAAAGCTCAAGCAGAAGAACTCTAGATTCAAAATATTATAAGCCATGTCTATGCACATAGCATAGGAAACCCGCTCTTCTGCAACACTGCCTGGCCCACTTCTAATTTCTGCGTATAAATTGTGACACTTTCACTGTGTGAATAAGGAAGCCAGGTGGGCTGGTAGCTTGACTACTAGCATGAATGATCAAAATCAATTGTGGCACCTACGCAATTACGTAAGGGAAGCAAAGCTAGGTACCCACGTTCCTGCAGATAATCAACTCCTTCCCACATTACCAATTACTCAAAATGGTAAAGCTAAAACTCAAATGCATAGTTCAAATATACATAGGTACGTGTAGTGCCAAGATCAATAAAAATCAAAATTTTTATCAATTCGTCAAACACTAAGCGAAAACCTCGGAAGCATTAGCTAGATCACTTCAGTATCTTTTACACCATACTAGTTGACAGTATATGCAAAAGTGATTCTTCTTATTCTTTCCCTGAGGCACACAGCTATTGTATATTCTTCCTCACTTGAAGCTTTTAAGATGAACCACATCGTGATTAAATACACCTCCCTGGAGACCCATTCTTTCCAAGATGTACACAGATTACGTGTGGCGTAATAATAGAGGGAAAGCAAAAGTAGCACCAACACGCACAAACTTCTAAGCTTCAGCTGCTGCAGCTGGGTCTGTGTCTGAGACCATTAGCACAATTTTGATATATAGGCATAATTACCGATAGTATATCCCCATAACATACAGAAAGCAAATAACACTACCCATACATTATTATGAAACCCAATAAATTTACATTTGAGTTGGTCTTTTGATGTTTTAGTCGTGTATTGTATTCCTACCTCAAATTGAAGATTACCCAGCCAGAGGATGGCGGAGAGTGTGGCAAAGATCCCATCACACATATTCTGCGGGATCTGTAGAACGCTGAATGCGAGACGAAGTTGATCAAATCTGGAGGAGTCGTTAACTCCCACCAAATGGATGCATCCAGACTGCTTCAAGTACTGATAGTG
This sequence comes from Dicyrtoma fusca, assembly GCA_034695205.1. Taxonomy (NCBI): domain Eukaryota; kingdom Metazoa; phylum Arthropoda; class Collembola; order Symphypleona; family Dicyrtomidae; genus Dicyrtoma; species Dicyrtoma fusca. The sequence continues at coordinate 10,282 of JAQFZC010000386.1, read as the reverse complement.
CTCCGCCGGCTTCAAATGGAATTGCTCCCCTAATTCTTTATTGGCCTATAAGGAAAAAAATTAAAACAATCATGAGCATGAGCGGAATGTAAAATGTAAATACCTAAGTGTGAATGAAATATTGAGCGGAATTGTGAGTCGGATTGATAATTAAATGGTGAATGGTTAGTACTGAGGGTGGTAGTAATGTTAATGGGGATGGTGATGGTAATGGTAATAGTGGAGCGCTGAGTTGTTTGTCATTATGGCACAAAAAGAATTTTTACGGATCGTGAGAGTAGTCGAAAACTTTTATTTTTAATAGCTTGCCAAACATGTCTAATATATATGTATATATAAGTAGTTCATGTCCCATGCTCATGCTAACCAACAATTAAGCGTTTGTCTTAGGAAATTAATGTATTGACTGGGAAGCGGCGGCTCGTGGCCAGCCGATTTAGTTCTTCGTGACTTGGACAACCTCAATAAATTACTGGGTATCTCTGCTTTATATCTTTGCTATCTACTATCTCCAAATTTCGAGCCTCAACCATGCTTAGTCAGCAACTATTACATCAGCATTAAGAAAAGCATGTTAATACGAGTAGGTATCTTGATCTGTGGTATATGTAAAAAGGCAATAAAATTCAGCTTCTCGAATTGCTCGCTTTGGCTCATTGTTACTGATACTGTTGTGGTTCGGTGCTATAGAAGACATTAGACATTCACAATACAATATTAAATTGCCTTGCAAGTTGCAATTCAACTGACTCATGCCGGCTGGCTGGCCGGCCGGCCCTTATAATGTAGATAGGATTAAAAACAGGGAACGTGGAGTGCACCGAAGTGCATGGATGGATTAGGAACAGGTGAGGGGCTACAGCACAGAACCATAGCTGTCAACTGGGAACCAAATTTACAGCTGAGAAGGTTCCAATTTTCATTTTCATCTCCCCTCTCTCAACTTTTTACGATTTGGAAATGCGTCAAGTTTATTGTTAATGTTTTTTTTCAATAAGATTACAATAAGAGCGTTTAGTTGGCTCGCGTGTCTGTGTGCGGGCCGACATGAACAACCTATTATATAACTACTTGTCGGTCTCAGTATTTAGTTTTTACAATTACATAGTCCCTACATAAAAATCAAAGATACCTACGCTAGGTAAGTGTACCTCACAACAAGAACTACCAAAAAATTTTATGACGAGTAAGGAATTTTGATGTGAAGGATTATCTCCAATGTTAGTGTGTAACAAAAGGAGCGCTTTGACGCTTAAAAGTTTAATTTTATTGTTACTTTACAAATATAATCTGTCCACTGCGTCTGCAGTCTGCAGTACCATCAGCTTACCTTTGCAGCGGCCGTGAGCTGGTAGAAAACATGGTAATTCCGTTCATCTGGCGACTGGAAGGTAATTCTCGACTGTTCGAGCAAGTAGTCTTGTATGATACAGCCTCTAATCTTCCATCGGCAATCAAAGCATACTTGCATGAATTTCCCAAATCGACTCGAATTGTCATTTCGAACCGTTTTAGCATTTCCTATTCAACAAAAAATATGTACAAATAATTCAAAAATTAAATAAAAGGCTTAAAATGACGATTTAATACTTTATTTTTAATATTTTATTTACCGAAAGCCTCCAGGATCGTGTTAGCTTCAAGGATCTGATGCTCCACCCAGGTACTGACATTGCTGGTAACATGACACAAGTACTGAAGGATAAATTTCGTCGTCTCTGTCTTCCCTGCACCGCTCTCCCCTGAGATGACACAAGACTGATTGACCAGAACCGACTTGTCACTGTCCGTTCCCGCATGCTTCAAGGAGACGTAGGCTGCCTCGGCAATGGCAAATATGTGCGGAACTTCTTCCCCAAGTTTTTTCCCATGGTACTGCCACACTTGATCCTGTCAATTACCAAAGGGTATGCAATACAGTCCATTAGCTCAATCTACTGTGTCATTTTTATACGCTTTCCATTTCCTATGAAACCGAATACACAGCTCGTTGGACTGTTGTGGTACGTCTAGTCTAGTCGGTATAACTTTGAACTTTCAATTAGTCCTTATTCAGTTTATTTAGTTATTTATCTGAAGTAGTTGCACTGGCGATAATAAATTGAGATAAATGAACTACCCTCACTCAAATTATTCAATTAGCCTTAAAGGGAAAGTCAAAAATTTATTGAAGCAAACTTACCGTGCCATAGATGTTGAGTTCTTTGTAGGGGTTGACAGCAATTAGAATACTTCCCGAATAAGTCTGATTTACGGAGCAGATCGTACGGTTTGTGAGAGTTAAGGAAAATTCTTTCAATTTTTTGTTACAAATTTTATACACGATCTTTTAAAGCAGCATCTGAAGCTCTAATAATGTAATAAGAATAATAACAGCCCAGCAAAAGCAACCAATCACAACACCGTTCAAGCACAAAGCAATACATAATTATTTGTATCACTGTACTACACTACTGCTGTACCAAAATGCAAGCAAGCGGCAAAGTCCTTCAACTTGAACTCACGACATGCCATGTCTTTACGTTACGAACCAATTATGCCCGGCATTCCTGCATTCACAATTAGTTTCGAGCCTGTCATTATAAATTCAATCTAAAATCATTATTTATAGAACCTTTAATAAGGCAGCCCTAGATACATCCTTGCCTTGTATTGGATAGCTTCAAAGTCATTCATTGAAGCGAGCATTAGCATTATTTTGTGAGCCTTCATAAATTCAGGAACTGAGAAAGGCAAAAACATTTTACAAGGAAAGAAAGATTAAGCCCTTAAAATATTTCGAGACCGAAAGTAATAATAATATGATATTAATGGCATGACTCTAAGCTATATATAATGACACACATAGACCCAAAGTAAAGGGAGAGAGATACTTACTAGTTGAGTGTAAGTTGGCAAGAGAAAAAGGAAAAAAGGAAATTTAATTCCTACATAAATCAATAATACCAAAGCACTCAAGACGTAATGCCAACAAAGCTCTGTGCAAGCTATCAACTATAATAACATAAATATGTAGCTATATATGCTCTTTTGGGCAAAATCTCAATACATCTCTAACTGTAAACTTGTTAACTTAAACTCACAGTTGTTACAGACACAGATAAGCAAAAACTGTGTACTATAAGCAAATGGCAGTACCTACCTACCTACCTACCTACTTACTTTCTATATGGAGACTTGCAAATATGACGTAACTGGATTTAGGTTAATAAACAACTTTGAAAAGGCAAAAATGGTAACGTGTACGAAACGTAATATTAGTGCATTCAAAAGAGGCAAACATACATTTTAATATGCTGAAAAAGAGCAAAACATGGTTAGAAAACAGTCAGTTTTACAACGTCATAGTTGAAAGGCCCCTATCCCTATCATACGTAGATATATGTACACTGATACCTAATGATATAAAAGTAAGACCGCAAATGTAAAGCTCTTAACTTGTAAATCTTTCTCATTCATCCATCCATTAAGATCCCGAGATTCTTTATCTCCGACTTGAATTCCACAGCAGCCCTATCACTACGAGCCATTCCTATTCCTAAGAGCCAAACTTATTTATAAGTGTTGCTATACTTAATCCAATAGATCATAAAGGTATACCTATGTATCTGGGAATTGGGATAAGCCATAGTGAATATAGGTAATACCCTGGATATAATTACATATAGAAAATACACATATTTATGTAGCTACAGAAACTTCTTTCAATTAATTTAAGCGCATACTGGTACAAGTATAAGTACGTATACGGCTTCCGTGGCGGTGGTCCCTGTTTCTCGAATAACTCACGACACTTTTAGGGAATTAATACTGCGCTGGACCCGAGCCTGGACCAGGACCAAAGTTTTCTCGTAAAGGATCGAAATCGACATGTGTGACTAAAAACTGAATAGATCTCTTTAACTACAAAATACATTTATTGCTATTGAGATTGCTACAAGCAATCTTTTTAAAAAATGTGTACAATTAGACCTGGATTGATTAGCACGAATTCAACCTCAGCGTCAGTCAGAAGCAGGTCTTTTTCAGAGATTTTGTGCACATAAGTGGAAGCTATTTGTTTTAAATTGTTTTTGTTGGTTAAAGGAGCTAGTTGAAGGTCCCGCTGCTTAAACCACATAATCCAACTAAAATCCAGAGTGAATTACGACACGGGAATTGTAAAGAGGTTGACTGTACTGTAACATCTAGTAAACATTACTGTGCTTTCAGATTTCTTCTCCAGCTTTGGTTACTCCATTAGCAAGAACCGTTAGTCTGGTCTGTATGCCCATGGCTGCATTTTACAAAAACGTGAGCTACAGCAACTCAACCAGCGCAAGAACGCAACGCCATGGCAGGCTGCAGAGTTGATGAAAACCATTAGCCATCTCAGAATTTAGTCATTTGCAATTACATTAAAGGGCATTTGCATATTCGATTTTTTAATCATTGCAATTTGCCTTTCAACAGACTCCATCAACAGCCTGTTCCCACAACACTCATATCCAGTCACACTACCCATAGCTACAGCACTTTCAGGAACAACAAGTACCTACATTTACCCCATGTTGATGGCCCTTGCTTTAAATTAAAATAAATTCCACTGCATTTACTCCAAATGCACATATGTAGCACCAAACGTACATAAGCAGGGAGGGTTTCTAATTGCACGAGATTTCTTTCAAGAAAATCCATGCATGGCATTTGCATTTTGTACGGAATTAATCAGCGCTAATTTCAAGTCTAAATCCAAATCAAATCCTTCTAAAATCGTACGTACATAAGTTCAATTATTACAGTCAAGGTCAAATTTTATGTGTAGCAGGAAATACGTCGTAGATCCGATAAAAATAATTAGTACCTATACAACAAATTATGAGTGGTGCTAGCCGTGAGTGAGCTATCATATCTGTAAAGCTGGCCCATAGAAACTGCTTGAAGGAAACGAAACTAGAGTGAAACTTAATCTTTTTCATGTTGTCTGCCTCCCATGCCCCACTGATTCCAAGAAGAATACTCAAAACGCAAAAAAAAAAGGAATTACGCTACTCACTTCCGTCTTGTATGTATGTTCTTGCTGCATAACGTACATTCAGATCAAGTGAGTTGCAAGTTTCTTTCTTAAAACCCCACTCCTCACTGAAATATGTCAAGGATGTGTGCTTGAGTACATTCGTCTAGAAAGAAAATTAAGAAAACTCAAGCGTTAGGGACAATGGTAGGAAACAGAGGACGAGAGTCATGCCGGATGTTGGACTCGGATGTACTTTCGGAGATTATCTTATGTCTTCAGATATGTAAGTGCCTACGCACAGCCAATCATCTACTATCTGTAATGCAACTAATAAAAGTACGTCTAGCGTCCGAAACAAAACCTTAAAGACCACCGTTACTGACGCAAGTTCATGTTCATGTTATAGGGTACGGTACAATTGAAAATTCAGATAATGTATAAGATCACAAAAGAAATAAAGAAAGAAAAAGAAGTTAAGAAAATTCAGTACACTTATCGCTACTGTAACTACAAAAAGAATTAAGTACAGTTTAGGCTTAATTGCAATATAATATTTAACAAAATTCGTCTCATATCTTTCATAAAAAATGGCTCAAGTTCACATACATTACTGGATTTGCTATTTTTAAAAAGTATAAATACTTGTTTTATGACTTGACAAACATCAAAAGTGGTAATTACAGCTTTTCAATACAGTAAAACCTGTTTTCATAATTTTTCAAAATAGTAAAACCAGTTTTGACGCTTTTTTAAAACAGTAAAATCAGCAGTTTTGACACTTTTTCAAAATAGTAAAACCAGTATTTAAGCTTTTTTAAGAAGTAAAATCAGTATTTACACTTTTTCAAGAAGTAAAATCAGTAATTATTACACTTTTTCAAAACAGTTAAACCAGTACTCAGGCATTTTTAAAACGGCAAAACCAGCATTTACAGTTTTTCAAAACAGCAAAAACTGTAAAACCAGTATTTACATTTTTTCGAAATAATGCAATCAATAATATGAATGAACTAGGGCCATTTTGCATGCAAGACTGCAATGGACTTCATTCATCTAGCAATTAATCAAAACCTGGACTTCGGTAATTCATTTTTCAGTCATCGCAACGATATATATGTAACGTGTCGTAGAACAAGGAACGATGTCTTCTCATTTAAAAGCACTGCAGTTTACACCCGGTACTCGAATATGTACTACATTCACAAAATCGGGAAGCATGAGTAGACACTCCATTAGAACGTAAACTTACGACTCGGAATAAAAATTAGATGAGCCACATTTTTTTTGCCTCGTATAATAAATGCAGTAGCACGATAATGGGATTGGGAATGGGAATGACAAGGCATGAGAAGACATACAATCTAGCCAACTAGATCCAGATCCAGCCATTCAGACTTGAGACTTTCAGACAGACAGGCAAACAGACAGGCATTTCCCTGCACTTGAAGGAGACGAAGAAGTAACTGCAGCATAAAACAAACTGACATTTCAATGAAAAGAGTGCACTGTATCTTGTTATCCTATGCACAGTTGTATGCAATGCAGTGCATTTCGGTGCAGTGCACTCAGAAAGCACAGTCAACAAGCTCCGATTCGATCCGAAGTGATATCATAAAAAACCATAAAGAAACATCTAAACATCTCCTTTAATTCTCATCCTACGCTTCTTACGCATAAGCAACCAGACACTACCAGAAACTGAAACAAAACAAAGTTGCACTATAAAAACTTTTGTGGCTAAATAAGGATGATTCTGAGTTTCTGAGGAACGCATGGATTCTACTTTTCTACACTCACTGCGTGCCTCCCTCAATTCATGGGTTTTATTATTATTTGGATGTAAACAAACTTGACTCTACACTAGAAAAATCATACATGCATGAAAAATGGAGATAAGAACGCATGACGAGTTCTAACTTAACCTGTTACATAAATATTTCTCAATTACAAAAAGACGGAAAGACATGCACCCTCCATGCGTAGGAAAAAGTATAAAATTTGTGAAGTAGGTATGTATAATTAACTAGGTGCCTACGTGAAACAGCTGCAATCTTTACAGAGTTTTCACAGAAACTGAAATTACTCTGCGTTCCCTGCATGTTCATCCACAAAAGGAGGAATTTTATACTTTTTACACAGTTGGTATGTTTTTATTTTAATTTTTGATTCCAATTTCGTTTTTATTTTTTTATGTATTTCCCTTATCTCTTGCAAATGTTACTTACATTGCATGACCAGGACCAGACTACAGACTAGAATCACTGCACTTTACTCTCTTACGTTCAAGTTTAATCTTTTTTTTTCTTGGCCAATATGAATACGAAAAGGAAAACGAAAGCGTATACCAATTTACCATGTGCGTCGTAAGTTGCTACGCTCTCGGAAATACTATACTATGTATAATGTGTAGAAATGCGTTGGGGGCATTTCAGGTACGTATAACGTAATATAGAAATGAACTGAACTTTTTTAAAACGTATGTTTTAATAAATACTTTAAAAAAAATATTTCATATAATGCTTTCGGAGCTTTCGAACGTTTTGAAATGTTATTATTATAAATTTAGCTGGTTTGAACGTTTATTCTTAACCAAATGGTAGTATAATGTCATATTTGAAAGGGCCCTTGGATCTATATCTAGGTGCTACGTACGTGTATCTGGAGCACACATAAAACTTGACTTACGAGAAGTAGAAGAAACATCTGCTGCTCTTTTATTCATTCCTTTCATCATTCCCACCATCAAATGCACATGCACCACGTCTTATTATTATTGCTCCTGGTTTCACGGATAATACAAACTGGACTGACTGAACTGAACCAAAGGGAAAAGGAACCACAACAACAAAAAAATGACAGGAAATCAAAAAGTTAGAAAAAAGTCACTGGACTCGTGGAGCCCCCGGCTATTTCTGTCTGGCTGAATTAGTATTTTTATAGAAATAAATACCATCCGTACCTTTAAAGTTTAGATTTCTCATTCCATTAAATTACTGATACACAAAGTTTAGGTAAACCAAGTCTAGACTTCAAATACTTTAGGATGAGGCTCTAATGCTTTGATCTGTTGAAAGTGAAGCTATGTTTGTAACTGGAATGTCCTAAGGTAAAAGTTAGTGTAACGATGGAAAATCTTCCAATTACCTATAGAATGGATTCAGATATGTCCCATTTGTTTCAAATGCATGTATACTGTAGGTACCTACATATATCTACAATGTACATACGTGTCCGTAACTCACTAAAATTCCACGAGGCAAACTCAAGCGCAAAGAACGGAAGAGCAAACTTTTCTCATTAAAACAAATGCTTTCATTTTCATTTAACTAATGGGTTGTACGAAGAAATCATGTGTGTATGTACTTTTACTAATCGTCGGTGAAGAAGCATGGTAGGCACTTTAGTGGGCTTGTTTGTGATGCAAGTCCAGCGATCACTTTTAATGTCATTTTGGCGCAAGTTCCAAATTTCAACTTTTTATCTTCGTTTTAGCAACATCTAAATGGCAGTTCCACTATTTTTGAAATGTGTAAATATCATTTTTTTCTATTTTTGAAAAGTGTACTAGCAGTTTAACTATTTTTGAAAAGTATAAATATCAGTTTCTTCTATTTCTGAAAAGTGTAAATGGCAATTCCACTATTTTTGAAACGTGTAAATATAGGTATTTTTCTATTTTTGAAGTATAAATGGCAATTTTACTACTTTTCAAAGTATAAATACCAGTTTCGCTATTTTCAAAAAAGTTTTGTAAGCGCTGTTACAATTTTTATAAACTGCGGTAAAAAGGTGAATGTTGGGACTTACGTCAAAATGACGTTAAGGTGACTTTGGACTACCTTCATAATGCTTTCAAGCCTGAATTAAACTTAATTCAAAATGCTTCTTCACGGACGATATACGGGGAAATGAGTGGGTGGCTCTTGCACTGTGTATGGTCTACACGCAACAAATGCATACCTAGGTACATAATAAACTTTGAATAAATGTAAGTGCCTATATACATACATAACAAGTCGTGCGCTCCAAGAATTACATGATTAATACAACGTGTCCAATCTACAACGAAAGTACCTTCAATCACCATCGCATTGTATGTACAACCTACAGCAACAGTACATTGTGCGTACAACAACTACCGTTAAACACTCGTCTGCAGTCGTAACTCCTGTCAATACTCTAACATACTCACATTAAAACAAAATTGCCGAGTTAATTATGATTGGGCAGTCATCAGTGCCAGGAGGGTAGTGGAGTGGATCGAGAAGAAATTTTCACACCTTGTGCTTCTCAAGCTGGCATCTCGCCCACACGCCTAATACAATAAATACTCGATCACCCCTGCTGCCCTCCTCTGCAACTGCAACAAAGGGACAGGTAGGTACACCTGGGAGCCTTAAATTACTCGAATCTCCTCATTCTGCCTTCCAACTGCAGCCCGCATCATATCATTAGACACAGTCGGCACAGTTTGGGATGATTATTTGGCTACTACTGGCTCAGTTCAGTCCGGTATAGCGGAACAAATTATAGACACCAACACTAACACCAACTCAAAAGATTTTCCGTCTCAACGACGGCTTTCTACTTCTAAACCATTTAGATTCCAATTTACAACCTAGTACGGAATACAGACCTAGCTTTACTAACAAATTACAAAGTTTGAGCATATCTGCAGACAGGAGATAGCCCCTCCATTCCAACTGACTTGGCTTGTATCTTCCAGTTACGTCAACTTACAAAGTACCTACATAAAGGCTTCATCTCGTCATTATCTGCAAGCTAGCACTATATTATGTGGGAGTTTATCCAATGGGAACCTTTCGAGTATGACGTAATAGGAATTACCTTTTGAAATATCTAATTACTTAGACTAATTACTTATTACCATGCATTTACACTTTTTAAAAGTTTAATTTAAATCTGTATTTTTTGAAAAACTAATATTATGCTTTTTACACTTTTTTAAACCATATTTGTTACTTTTGCCCTTTTCGCAGTTGCAAAGCTCCATTCAAAATGAGCGTTTTTGTAAGGCTCTGTTCGATGCTAGACTTATTTTATTAGGTGTTGGGTCCATACAAGTGAAAAAAGCAGTGCACAAAGCCCATTAGACACAATCTGTAAGGAAATTCGTTAAACCTTGTTAGTAACTCACAGGAAACTATATCTTCGAGAAGGTATAGTTTAGCTGGGATAACATCCGTTTCCTAGAGAATGTAATGGGAAGGACACTCACCAAATTTTGTTGAAAAACAGAACTTTTTTGAGAAAATAGTGTGCAAC
>JAQFZC010000385.1:0-54057 GCA_034695205.1 Dicyrtoma fusca | reverse complement strand
AAAGTGTCATTTACTAGTTTTGACCGTTTTGAAAAAGTGTCATTTACTAGTTTTGACCATTTTGAAAAAGTGTTATTCACTAGTTTTGACCGTTTTGAAAAAGTGTTATTCACTAGTTGTGACCTTTTGAAAAGGTTAATTTATAGAATTAAACACTTTTGTAAAGCATTCTTTCCATCGTTCCCCAGTTCCGAATAGGGTAAAACAATGTAAAGTACAAAAGCAAGCCATCATCAAAAAGCAAAACTTGATAATAACGATTTGAAAAAGTGTAAAATATAGTACAAAGTGTTTCAAAAGTGTCACACAAGGCTACTAACGTTTTAAAAGTTGTAAAAGATGGTATTTGCACATTTTTACAAAGTATGTAGTTTCTACGAGTATAGCTTCAGATTCGAATTGAAAATGCCCCATTCCTTGTCACTGCAATATAGGTATAGGTATAGGCTAGGTATAGGTATACCAATTAGTACATACCTAAGAGAACATAATATACTTTTACTTATAGCAAGATGTGATTGGATTATTTGTCTATACTGTTATATAGAGGTACTACAGAGTATAGAGCACATGACCGTAGGTAATATAGGGAAAAGGAAGAAAAGAAAATGGGCTGGGGCCAAAAAATGTCATCCGGAGCTGTCTTTTTTGTGTTGTTGAATAATTTAAGGCTGTCGTTGATATTATCAGATGAATTTGACACTCATCATTTGGACTCCATGTAAACGAGCGTTGATAGTAATATTGGATTATAAAGCTCGGCTCTCACAATTTGACAGCCCAAGACAAGGACGGTCTGCCTCACTTTTATTCACCAACGTTTCCCCATCAACTGTCCATCCCCGGCTTTATTAGCGCTAACGTTATCATTACCACCACCAGCACCGTCATTCCCTCTCTGTCTCTCTCTCTCTCTCACTTTATTGATATTTTATTTGACGCTCCATCCAAATCACAATCACAAAGACGGAATTTTTTCTGTCTTTCATTATTTTTACACCGTCAGAGTGGCTTTACATTGAAAAAACAGAGAACCGCCCGGCCGCCTTCTTCATCCTGTTTTTCAAGTCAGTCTCTGTCTGTCGCTCATGTTATTCTGGATTAGTCGATTAGTGGGACTGATAGGAGAGTGAAATGAATAATCTGTCAGGCCTCCTTTCAGTCTACAATGCAATGCAATGCCTCATGCGTACAGCGTTGTTTTTTTTTGTGGAAATAATAATATAAAAGTATCTTGCTAGTAATCTCGAGGAAAAGTGGGCATGTGACCATCATCGTTTAGCATAACACGATAAGATGGACCATTGGCTGTAATATTAAAAGTGAGCATACGAGTAAAAGGGGAAAGGCGACGGTGCATCGTCCGTGGAGAAGCATTGTGCCTTAAGTCCAGTCCCCGCTTAAGTCCATCATTTTGCCTCCAAATAATGGAGGCTGTCCCTCTTACGAAAAAGTGTAAATACCAGTGTTACTACTTGAAAAAGCGTAAATAGCGTAGTTGTGCACATTTAAAAAAATGTAAATAGCAGTTTGAACGTTTGTAAACGATGCAAATGCTACATTTACACATTTCAAAAATTACAAAATCGAGCTTTAATACTTTTAATAAGTGTACATAAAACATTTTTACTCTTTTTGAAAAAGTGTAATTGTCACGTTTACACCTTTTAAAATGTGCTAAAGCGTATTTTGGCAGTTGTAAAAAATAAGCAAAAGTAGTATGTATTTAAATAAAAAGTTGATTGTCGAGATTCTCTTTAACATGCTAGTAAGTGGCGACTGGACTTGACACAAAAGCCTCTTGACCGACGACGTGTCTATATTTTCCACATAGATTGACCGTCGAGCCATAAAGGCAGAATGAAATAATCTGTATGACTGCCTAATTATATTTGGAAGGTGATCTGAGAGTAGTGTGGAATAATAGAAGATAAAGAAATTAGTGTGTAGACCCACTCGAGATGCAGATAGTCGTAAGTGGAGGTGGACGGACGTCTTGAGTTCTGAATGCGCCAAGTTCCTCGTGAACTTTGGCTATCTTGATGTGTGCTCGTGTTCATCTGTGTCTGTCCATTGTGGAGCTGACTGGAGGAAGAAAGACGTGGAGGATAAAGGAATGCTAAGAGGACAGGGGACATTATTGCTCAAGTGCGTGCAGCACGTCTTTCGTGGTCTTTGACGTGTCATCCCAACTGCCAACGGAGAGACGTTCAAAGGTTTCAGCCCCACTCTTGTGACAGCCACGGCAGACATCCGCAGAGACGCACTCAATAAACTCACACACACACACATGTCCACAATAGCACTACCTACATACATACTTCCGTCAGATCCGGAAAGGTAGGAAGGGAGCTCTACAAATATCACGTCAAATCATACCAACAGCTACGGCAAAAGACTTCCCAAAACCAAAGGCGCAATTTATTTACATACGTACCTACTTAAGTTTCAAAAATGCAAAAACTGTAAGTTTCGACAATTTGAAAAGAAGCAAAACACAACTATAAAAGCTTTGCAAAAAGGCGGGATCATAGTTTGGTGCATTTAACCTATTCGGAACGGTCAGACCATGAAAACAATGTTTTAGGAAAGGTGTGCAAACTAAAAATTGACATTTCAAAACGGTAAAAAAAATCTAGAAATCGACATTTTCAAAAAGTGTCAAAACTAGAAATCGACATTTTCAAAAAGTGTCAAAACTAGAAATCGACATTTTCAAAAAGTGTCAAAACTATTAACTGGCATTTTAAAAAAGTGTCAAACAAGATATTACCGTTTTGAAAAGGTGAAAGAAAGCAAACCATGACAGTAGGTATATATTTCAAAACTTTCAAAAGTTCAATTTGACATGTTTTCCAAAGTGCAAAAGTAGTTTTTTCGAAACATGCAAATCATCAGATTTTGCAATAGTTTCTGGACCTGTCTACAGCTGTTACCGCACACCGAAAAATAGGAAAATTCTTTTAATTTTTTCAATTGTAAGGGATTTTAGCGCCGGCCTTCGATGATGTTTTAATGATAAACCGTAGGATTTGGGGGGCGTCTGTGTGTGTGGAGTGAGTGTGGGATGAGTGAGTGGATGGAGTATTATTTTAGATCGTCATTATGAATATGAATGTCTGGCGGGGTGGATGAATGGAGACGGAGAGCGACAGGGCTGTGAGATAGCTTCATAGGAATAATCAAAGCTTTCAGAGCTCAAAAGAAACCGATGTCAGATCGTTATCATGGTGGTCTTTCTTCCTCCATTCTTTTCTTCTCAATGAATGTGAGCTCTCAAGTCTATCTTCCTCTTCTCCTTCATCTTCTTCTTCTTCTTCTTCATCATCCTCTTCGTTTTATATTCTTGGTTCTCCTCTTCTATTTACTCATGCTCACCCGTCCGCAGTCCATGCATGCAGTCAACCAATTGACATTCCTCTCTATTTGTTTAGTTAAATGCGCAGTTTCTGTTTGAGTTTGAATATTTATCTTCAAGTTGAAAATTTATTTTCCACCAAAAAAAAATCCCTTGAGACTCCAACAAGGGCTCAAGCTTAACTTTTTTACTCATTGCCTCCGCTCTTTTCCAGGGATGCAGGGGCGTAGCTAGACATACTTTAGATAGAGGGCATAGCCCAAAAACATGTAATTTTGCCATACTACCACAATTTAAAAAACCACTTTTTAAAAAAGCCCCATTTTTGCACTAAATTTGACAGTTTTAACAGCAGATTTTTAACATACAACCTTAGTCTAAATGCCTTAATTAATTAAGAATTTAAGAAATATTGTGTTAGTAAAAACACAATCCGAAACTTTGTCGATATGTAAGGCAAGCTTTCGAAGAATTCATCGATTTTGAAATTAGATCTTTCCTCAGATTTTGAAAAGTGCTTTTAAAAAGATGCTTGTCACTATTTTAAAAACAGAATTTAAATTATGCCGTTTTGAAAAGCGCGCCATTAAAAACTTTGATAATTTAGAAAGCCCATTTTGAAAATGTATCGATTTCTAAAAGTTACATTATTAGGAATTCATTGTTTTTTAAAAAATAATTTCGAAATGTCTAGTTTTTAAAAATACTTGCGAATACATCAAATTCGAAAGCACTTTATTTTTCAAAATAATATGCTTTCCAAAAAAATAAGTCAAAATTCAAAAACGCATTTTTGAAGGTCGATTTGGAAAATATAGTCTCACAAATTTGCGTTTAAAAAAATAGGTTTTGGAATGTATGACTGCCTAATGTTGGGCATACTACCAACGCCACTCCTTCCGTATTTTTTATTCTAATTTACATACAGATTCATTTAGATACAAAATCCAATGCACACAGCATCGCCCGCTGTCTTAGTCGTTTTTTCCATCTTATAAAATGAGCCTGAGTACATACAGTATGTACTTTGCCTTGAGTGGCTTGGTTTCCAAATATTTGTAAAGCAGCCCATTGTCGACACTCTAAACTCCCAACAACAACGTTGAGTCCTTTCAGGGATGCTAACTGATAAAAATGCGTACATAGTCCAAGTAAAATCCAACATTTTAATCTTTGCCCACAGTGACTAATAAAATCCATCCAGCATTTTGGGATCTCCTTTATAGATTCAATAAAACAAAGGAAATAATTGAAATTGCAGACACACACAAGTCCGTCAACAGATTGTTTTTCTCCCGTGGCTTCTTGGCTCTTGCCCATTGGCTCCCGAAATTTATGGACGTCGTCTGCCGCTGACAATTCACACCCATATTCTTATTTTGATGAGTCTGGAAGACGACATTAAATGATGGTGGGCTCATTGCTACGGGAATATGACTGACCATTCTCCCTCTGACTCGACTCATATTTATTAATGGAAGCATGAGTAACCTCTTACTCCAGGCCCAGGCGAGTCGAGGCACAATACCGAAAAGGAGCGTAAATACAGAATTATGACCGAGTCTCAAATGAAATGAGAGCGGAGGAGAAGGGAAACGTGAGGAGTGGAGCTCATAAGTCATAACCTCTAAAAGTCTCCAGTGAATTTCAAATGGTTTTTATGTGCAGATAGAAAATGACATAGAACGATCTGATACTTAGGAGGACGACCGTCTTATCTGGATCTGCGTTGCAAGTCTCCACAAGTCCGCCATACCGTAAATCTCTGGATGGATAGGAGCCCTACTTTCACCCGGAAGCTTTTTTAGGGTTGATTGTCACAAATTTCAGGTCCAAGAAGTCAAAAAATACTAATTTATTTTTGTAGCGAATGTTTTCCAAAAAATCGTCCAAGATTTTTAGAAGATGTAAGACGAATTTTAGAAATGCACATCTTCAAAAACAATCAATTCCTATAATAACACCTTTATGGAAAGCCCATTTCTACAGAAAGACACCTTTTCAAAATTCCAATAATTATAAAACTGTATAAACATTGCATCTTTCAAAACCATGGATTCCTTCCTGTACAGCCAAGCGCATCTCCAAAAGCGATTTCCAAAAGTACAGTTTTTAAAACATTGATTTTCTACAATTACACCTTTTCAGAAACCTCATTTGCACAGAAATACGTTTCAACCTCCAATTTAATAACAACTACTACAAACTAGTTATTCATTGCATGTGAATTTCTGTACAAGAAAGCACACTGATAAAAGCAATTTTCAAAAGTGCGCTTTTCAAAACATGGAATTTCGGTTGAAAGCTATGCTAAATCGGACACTCTTTCAAGAAGGAAAAAAACCCCAGTCGGGTCGAATAACTAATGGCAGTTTCCCATTCCTGTCCCCATAAGACTGTGTAGAAATGGAGCATAATCTGTGGGAATGGCGAAGTGATAATATAATAGGAATGGCAATAATACTAGTTGATAGTTGTGAGGGAAGTGTTGTTGGGGCGTTTAGTGGAGATAGTGCGGACTGGGAGTTGCTATGTAGATGGAGGCTTTGGGACCCGGACGGAACAAAGTGTCTCTGCGTGCATATCACTGCCATTGGAGACGAAGAGAGAGAGAGAGAGAAGAGAGAGAGAGAGAAAAAGAGAGAAAGAGAGAGAATGGAGAGACGCAGGTATAATAAATAGTTAAGTGCTTCTGTCGACTGCTGTGTCGCACTCTTTGAGATGACTTGAGCCGAAAGGTTTCGCCTTGCTCGTCCCTTTGGAAATTTCACATCTTTTTTGGCCCCGTATAAAATTTATTGTCGTCGCCTGCTGCCGATTGTCACGTCCGTGTCAATAAACTGCTTTCTGTCCGTCATCAATCCATCCATTTCATCTTATCAGTTATTGACTGCCGTCGCCAGAAGCCAAACACTTGACACTTGAGCCGTCCCACTTCACCAGCACACCACACCAGTCAGACACTTTCAAAGAGAAATCTTCCTACACGCTCTGCACTATGAACATTGCACATTTGACTGTTTACCTTCCCGTCTCTACACTCCAGTCTACACGGAAAGTCCGTCCTCTGCATGCATAAGAACGAGCGAGGAGCCGCGTCCCATGGAAATACATGTGCTGGAGTTCATGGCTATGCCTATGAAGGGAGCTGTCAATTATGGCGTCAGAGGGAAACTTCTTGCAGATTTAAGTCCTCACGTTGTGCTCTTTCCGGTTATCCGGTTTAAATCCGCCCATATCACGTTTTACACTCTTTGAAAACATTTGCATTGCGCAGCATACAAAATACACATCTAATAAACAAATACCTTTTCAAAATGCTCCTTTATCATATTTTACCCGTTTTGGAATTTTAACAAGCGTAAATATAATTTTTTACATTTTTTGAAAACGTTTAGATTGTGTTTTGCTTTTATAGAGTGTAGGAGAATATGATATTTTGCCCATTTTGAAAAGGATGCTGAGCCATATTTCTCGCTATTTTTGGATGCATTTACTATTTTTTGCGCTGTTAACAAGTGTATGTATAAAGTTTTATACTTTTTGAAAACCAAATTTTGGAATTATTAATATTTGCCTGCCTATAAAATGCGCTAATGTGCTATTTAATCGTTTTTGAAAAGATAGAATGTCGCGTTTTGCTCATTTTGGAAACACGAACAGTGCAACATTGCTCTATTTAATAAGTGTGAGCACCCTTTGTTCTAGCTTCGCCGTTTTGAAAGATTCCTTCCTATCGTGACTTTATTTTTGGAATGCCCCCTACAGCCCCTGTAAAATGCAGTCTAAAATGTTTGCATCTATGTGCATAGAGCAGCTATATAGCAATTACAGAGTCATGTTATATATTTTGTAAACGCCCTCCGTCATCAAAGTTTACACTCTGCGCTCCCTTTATTTCCATTAGATATTCATATAAAGTTTATTTTCAATTTAGAATCTCAATCCTCCTTTAACGACGAAGCTCGTCCTCTCCCCATCGCATCGTCAATACAACAAGTAAACACTCGTTGACGAAATTGCATAAAAGTGCAAGCCACAAGTTCATGTATCTATGACGTAGGTTTCCTGTTTGTAATTTTGTATTCATACGCACGCTTTTATGTCTCCATTTTGCGCATTATGCAAAGGAATGTTGTTTAATATAAAAACCATACACTTATGCTTTTCCATTACTTTGCACTTCTTTACATTCAATTCCGATTAAAAACCGGGTTGAGCCCAAATAAATATATCCACCTACCTTACTACAGTAGTAAATTACCCTAGCTAATGGCATTCAATTTTATGTGGGTGCTTTTTCCCCTTTTTTTTTATTTAAAATACCCCGTTTTGTGTCTCTTGCCAACAAGTAAGAGCTAGGAAAGAATGGACGAAGAAGTCAAGTCGAATTTGCTTACAGTTGTAAATTTGTTACACGTTGACAGTGCCAGAGTAATCCCACGCTTGCTTTTTAAAGGCTTTAAAAAGGCTTATTCATCCTAAGCCATGTAAAGTATCTACTGGGAAGGCTTTTTCGTGGTGGCTTATTCTTCCGTAAATCCCAAGATTAAAAATACCTGGTAGACTTTCCGTCGCTGGCTGGTCGGCGGGAGGGCGGGCTGGCCGGTCCTTGGGTCAATTATAGATACATAGGTCAGTTGACCATGTCTCCCAAAATGTCTAGGAAAAAAATAAGCTTTTTTAGAGCAAAGCTCGTTAACAAGAAAAACCTTTCTAGAAATATCATTGAGCAATAAAATCTGAATCTGAAATTAAATAAAACAAAAATGCCGACACATTTTTAATCGCACAACAGACAAGCCAGACTAAGCGCAGCCAGCTATATACATATACAAAAGATTGTACCTCCTGCAATCGCTTGAGTTTCCTCTGATAATTTAAAATTGTTTATTGACTATGGAAATGAATTAAATTAATATTTTATGATAATTCCAACTGGACAAGGTAAGCACTCTTCAACTATTTACTGACCGACCGCGATCCAAAGTCCAACGAGCAAAGTACAGTGGACAGTACAGCTGAAGCGGTCAGTCGGTAGCAAACGTATGAGATTATGTACTCACACACAGTCAATCGAATCGATTTAAAGTAGGTACTTGTGTACCATGCATACATACGAGACTTGGGACATTGATCCACTCTGCTTATCGCCATTTGCTCAATTGTTCTCTTGTTGGAGTTGATTCATTACTTTGTAATATATTTAATGTACAGGTATTTCGCCATGTGGCTTTAAATTTTACATTTGGATTCGACTTCCACATTCTACATAGGTACATACAGTGGCAACAGTCTAGTGGAATGCCCAGGGCTTCGGACGGTCTCGTAAAATATTATAAATAGACGAAAGCACCCCATGTGAGCATGTCCGGAGCGTAAATACACATTATTATTTAGGAGCCCGTTGTGATTCGGAGGGCATTATTTAGTTTACGGCACACTACTGCCATTAGACGTTAGAACAACAATGCAAAATGTAATAAATTGAATGCAAAACTAGGAAAACAGACTTTTCCATTGGATTTTTATTTTGTGGAAATGGATAAGAATATAATTTGTAATTGAAAGGCCGGAATTGACTCCTTATATCACTTCCACACACTCGTCATCCAATTTCCACGATGCCGCCGAGGAGGCAAGATCCCCTCCAGCAATTCCCATCTCAAACAACACACACACACACACACACACGGCCAACAGTTTTATTACTTGATTGTCATGTCAATATTTTCCGACAGGAATAAAGCAAGAATACTCTTATCATATTAGTAGTTGAGACACCGGGGGTAGTGAGCTCACTGTAATCGTCGGTCTCCCTTCTTTTTCTCAACCTCCACTTATTTAATGCTTGATTTGAGGGAGCTTTATACTGCCGGCTCAAGACTGCCCTCCTTATTGCCTCCGTCAACAAATCCCTCCCGTCTTGGGAAGAAAAGTTTTAAAAATTAGTCCCTATTTGAATTCAAAAGAAGCCGAAGAAATTATCTTTCTGTAAAAGTCAAAAATGCCGAAAATCATGTCATTGCATCGGGCAGCTTGTTCATATATCATTATATGGCTCATCGTCAGCTTACAATTTTAATAGCACCGGAGGCAACCTGGGTCTGATATAGGTAGGTATCTTTAGAGCCCTATTAAATCAAACATGAGTCTTCGCGTAGCGTTAAAAATTTATTACAAAGTTATAATAGTTCCACCGTTCAGACACTCACTCATACATAGTCTCTCAACTGACAAGGCCCAACGTTGAAAAGTGGTGGAATTGTTAAATTTGGAATTATTTTTGTGAGTGTTGTGAGAGAGAGCCGCAGTGGGTTTACTATCGTATTAAACTGGCGTACAAATATTTTTATGTACCCCTCGTCCAGATGTATGTACTTTGTGCACAGGGAGGTGAGTTAATGCGGGCCGAGCCGGTGATTGAACGATTACTCACTCTCTCTCTCTCAGAGTACAGAATATTGTAGGCTTGAATGTTTTGGGACGTTATTTTTTTTAAAATGCTTTAATTTCAGCTTTGGACGTTTACGGCACTAAAATTTGAGATTTTCAAGTCTTTTTAAAATGGGCATCATACGGTGAGGGAGAAAGATAACTATCCTGCAAGATTTATCGCATGTTTGGGAAATACTGCGTTCCAGTGGGGGTGACTGACTATAGGCTGCAACTATGGAGGGTTGCTATTATCCATGGACGAGGCCCAGCTCAATTTCAACTTCAACTTCAACTTCATCCACAGTCGAATTGGAGAATAAAGTGCAACCTGCAATTTCACTGTTTGCTGAGTAATAAATAATACAATGGACAATAACGCCGTGCAATGGATATAGCTCTGGCATTAGCCCTATAGAGATGCATCTGGCCCATCCCCATTATCCATCCCACCGTCCATTGTACTGCATCCTCGTATAAGTAGAGTCATAATGGTCTTACTTGTCTGTACTTATGCATGTACCGCAATACAATAATTTCTGGCCATGGCTCCATGCGTGAAGCTCTCTTTGGATGCGTCTAGTCTTCCTCATCCCTGTCCGTCCGTAGTAATGAAACCCCGGGACAAGCTCCTATTTCCCTGTTTTTCATCTCGGCAATGTTTAGTCAGGTTAGTTGTTGCCGTATAAATGCGTTGGAACAGATCTTACTTGTGCCGTGTCGTTGTATTGTAGGTACCTAAGGTACTTATGTATGGAGCTAAACCCAGAGTTTAGTATCTGCAGTCACCGTTGAAATAACATTGGAGATTTATGCCATAATCATTGTACACACAATGTCTGTACGAACAGCATAGAAGCTACGCTCTAGGCGCCTTTCAGTTATTAGGTTAGTGGTAAGATTAATGGAAAGATTTTTCGAGATAGAAATATATCAGTATTCAATGCTTTCCTTGGCTTTGAGTAAGCTTACTTTATCATATTATACATGTGGTCTTTGAAAGCGTTAAATTAGCGTTTTGCCTTTTTTTAAAATGTAAATATCATATTTTGCCGTCTTCAAATTCTGGTACCTTTCAGCCATTTAAAATATGCGGATACCATGTTTTCTTCAGAAGTTTTCTAGACGTTGCAAAATAGTGTGTACATACGCCTTTTTTAAGAACGTAAATATCATGTTTTGCTCTTTTTGAAAGGTGAAATTAGTAGCAACGTTTAAGCCTTTTTTAAATTCGAACGCCATTTGCTGCTTATTCCAACTGAGGAAAACGTGCATTTTAGCCCTTTTAAAAACATAGGTAACGCTGTCTTATTTTGCACTTTTTTGAAATAGTAATAGTAGAACTAATACCTTCCTTTTTTTTAAATTACACGCAGGTATGCTTCATGTTTTTCAATTTTGGAAGCTCCATATTGACGGGTATTTAGTGTTTGTTTAAAATGTAACTATCACATATTTCCTTTTCTAAAAGTGTCATTAAAACGATTTTCACCTTTTAAAAATTGCACTGCTCCATAATACACCCCTTATTTAAAAACTTGTTTCAAAAAGTCCAGCAGTCCACGTAAGTTATGGAAGGCCCTTCATAAGTTTGGCCTAGCAGAACTGTTGACGATTAGTGCCACTTTTAGTATGCACATGGTTGGTAGTGGTATAGGAAGTTGAGTGGAAATTGGAGTGAGTGAGTCAGTGTGTATATTTTGGCGTTAATCGCTGCTTGTACAATATGCTCATTGTAGTAATCTTGCGTATGTATTTTGGATAAGTACGGCCATGGATGTAAATGACTTTGGCGGCAGAAGAAAAAAAAGCGGCTATTCTGGAATTATTGGAACTTTGTTGAGCTCCTCGTCTCCGTCCTACAATTACAACTTCAGCCACTTTATGACTCCCTCATCCTCGACACATAAATAAATACTTTCATGTATTTTTTTTCCTCCCTTCATCACAATCTCCCAGTCATCACAATCTCAAGACAAACAGAAAAATATTCGATCCATCCATCCATCCATTCATCATCACTCCATTTCCATTCATTTATTTACTAGCCAGCCAGTCAGCCCCGCACAATGTCACAATAAAAAAAATAAAAATAAAAAACATCCTAAAAGATCAGTCAAGAGTGCACATCCTGTGTCTACGTAATGTTTTATCCTCATTCTGATACTCTCTCCCTTTGTTTGCAGTTGTGCTGAATTGCAAATACTTGCCAATCGCTATCCTCTAATTTTAGTGATAAAGGGAATAAAAAAGGTCAAAAAAATATCATAATATTGAGAATGAAATCAAAACTGACAGAGTGTCTATCTTTTTTTTTGTATGTATTTGTTCAAAGGTAGGGATATGGACTAACGATTCGTAATCTGTGTGCATTATTGACAGGCTTTGATGTTGTACACACCTCGTAATTATAACGGGCATTAAAGTATTACAGAATATTATGATTACGTCTGCTGCTCTCTCTCTGAGTATTATTATGATGGGATGGATGGATGGATGGACTGAGGCGCAGTTTCATTTTCATTGGAAGCGTCAGTCCTCGTCCTTAATCTATGGATAATGTAAACATTGAGTGGATTGCATTCATTGAGTCTTTATTTGTGGTCTCTTTACATGTCAAATTACTATCAGCAGGAAATATTAACGTCTGCAATCATAATCATCGTAATCATCGAGTAAATTAGAAATTGGAAAAAAAAAATTATAAACAAGCATTTCAAACGTTCTCATTATTATTTTTGTTATCTCAATTGAACTACACCACACTCACTGCTCCGTCCTGTCCTGTCACTATGCATCTGCACGATGCGATGCACTGGAGTGTGTGTAGTATATACGTATAGTAAATGCAAATGTTGTGTTTTTTTTCGTTGGTTACTTAAAATGCTTTGCCCTGCCTTTATACAGTGCTTTCGTAAGGACAATTGAACACATACATTTCCTATAAAAAATAATACTACATGGTCACATTAGCTAGCTATATATTATGTCAACAAGAGAATTGATTATATAGCACTTGGGACACTTGTGATTTTTGTTTTTAGATTTATTAGTATTTGCTGAGTTGGACGGGATGAGAGTTGCGTCAGAAAATATTCCTAATGCGTAGGTATATATGGTCTCAGCACACAAGTATCATCCTCGAACCCCGTGATAATCATTTCAAATTGTACACTTTTACCAAATTTTGCATAATTTATTAATTGCACTGCGGGTCAGCAAAATATTAGTCATAGGGACCTTACCAAATGTGACGTCACACAACTTGGGCTACGAAAATCCTTTTAAAAAAGCGAATATTTGGAAAACATAATTTGAAAAAAATAGTTTTTACAAAAGAAACAAAAGAAACATCTAAAACCTGCGTTTCAAAAAGTCAAAAAAAGAGTATCCACCTTTTTGAAAAGAGCAAAATGTAAAAACCATCTTTCAAAAAAGAGCAAAGTGTGAAAAACACACTTCAAAAAAGAGAAAAATGTGAAAACCACTTTTCAAAAAAGAGCAAAATGTGAACACCACTTTTCAAACAGGAGCAAAATTTGAAAACTACTTTTTAAAAAAGTGCAAAATGTGAAAATCACGTTTCAAAAAAGAGTAAAATGTTAAAACTACGTTTCGAAAAAAAGAAAAATATAAAAACCACGTTTTAAAAAAAAGTAAAATGTGAAAGCCACGTTTCAAAAAAGAGCAAAATGTGGAATTTTAGTACGTAGATACTTTAACACACGAAGGTAAATTTAAACTTTAAAAAAGTATAAACAATATATTATGACAGCATTGTTTCAAAAATTGCAAAAACATAATACACACATTTTTAAAGAAACCACAAATTGAAGTTTCAAAAAAGTGCAAAATGTCACGTTTTACCATTTCCAAAAAGTCATTCCTATAAAGTCACACTTGAAAGGCCTTGTACCAGACGTATGTATACGTATACATATAGCTATACCTATACTATGAGTAACATTAAAGACACATGTACAGAGTAGAATTGAGTGCTATATGCATACTCAGCAACCCCTGACTATGCCTATATACGTACATCTGTGGGCCTTATTGGAAGAAAAGATAAAGTTCCCGAGGATCAGTCGTCAGGACGAGTGGAGGAGCACATCTGATGGTAATAACACAAGGAGAGAGAGAGACACAACATTAGAAAATTGAAATTTCCAAAAGATGATTTATGAGCTTTTAAGTTTTAACTTGATGGTGGGTTTCTAATGGCTGGTCCCCTGTTGGAGCTTTATTACTACACCATCGCATCGTCAGTCTGAAGAGTGTGTCTCACAGTCTAACCAGACGACAGCGTCCCATCCCTTCATTCCCTATTCTACAGAATTATCTCCTAAATTCTTTCCTTAACAATTCTCCCTATGCACATAATACATATATCCAAAATTTCCAACGCACTAGACTAGCAAGTTAAAAATGATGGATGCAGCTTAAGTTGGACGTGGGACCTTCTGACTGCCTTGCAATTAGGTAGATACCTCCTCATATTGCACTCTGTCTTTGTATTAAGCAAAGCACACATACAAAGTCCTTTGAGCTGGACCCTAAATGGAAAAGTCAAAGGGCAGACCCGCATTTTGAAAACAGAATTCAATGAAGCAATGACCAATTGAGTAGGAAATTTAAAATTTAAAAAAATAGGAGCCTACATACATACATAAATAAGACGTGGTGACCGAATTGCAATAAATTGCAATGTGGAAAAATTGCTATTTTAAAACATTGGTTTTTTAAGAAAGCAGTACGTTTAAATGTAGGAACTCTTTTTAGTGGGTCATAGTGGCTTATAAAATGACAAAATGGGAAATCCATGTAAAATTGTGTGAGTCTATGCATAGTTTGTAATTCTGATAATTCTGATTCGGATCTGAGACTGTTTATGGATGGGAGGAAAAGACTAATGGGAAGAGGTTGCTTCTGATGGGATCGTAATGGTGGATCTGATGTGACTTGAACTCAAGTTTAGTATGAGCTGAGTTTGCCAACGCATCTGTCATGTCAGGTGGGAGCTATTATGGCTTCCCGAGACACTTCATCCATCAGTTTCCTCTTCACTCTTTTTCTCTCTCTCTCTCTCTCGGTCCTCCTTCCACAAATAAGTGAGTGGTTACGAAAGGACGGAGAGGAAGGGAAGCGAATATCAATCCCATGAACCCTAAAGACACATTACACACATCTCACGATTAGCCGGAGTTGCAGGTCTTCGTCTCAATCTCTGTGTAGTGTGTGCTTGGGAGGAGATACAGGCTTTGGAGGGAGAGTTTTATAGGGACTTTTATCCGTGCAGATAGTGCAGCCTCATCTGTAGCTGTAGTGTTGATATACTTTGCAATCACCGAGACAGAGACAGACGCTCCAGAACCAAATCCACGACAATATCCGGTGAATAGAGAAATTTCGTATCTCTAATCACATCACAGCCCCACTGCCAAATTCCCAGCTTCTTCACGCCAAAGCCCAAGTCAAAGCTGAAGAAGCCAAGCACATATGGAGACCCATAGCGTCGGGAAAGGAGCTTTGTGACGTTCGTCCAATGTCCCTGTTGTAACATTTGAAATGGTAAATCTGCTATTTAGGCTTTTTAAAAAAATTCGTCAGAAGTGGTATTTACACTTTTTAAAATATTAAAACTGCTATTTACACTTTTTAAAATTGTGTAAATGTGCTATTTAACTTTTTCAAAAATAGTAAAACTAGCATCTGTACTTATTCACTACTTCAATAATGCATAAAAATGGGATTTACACACTTTAAAAATAGTATACCTGCGTTTACACTCTTCAAAAACAGTAAAACTAGCATCTGCACTTTTTGAAAAATGCGTAAAAGTGGAATTTATACATTTTTAAAACAGTAAACTGCAATTTGCGCATTTCAAAAATTCATAAAAGCCCTATTTAGCCCTCTTTTTAGAAATAGTAAAAGCAGTCTCTTCACTTTTTGAAAAGTGTGTAAAAAGTGGGATTTACACTTTTTAAAACTGTGTAAAAGCGAAACAGACACTTTTCAAAAGTAGTAAAACCAGTACTTACACTTTTTGAAAAGTGTAAACGTTGGATTTATACTTTTAGTAATAAGCTGGCAGGTAAAAAGTTGATCAAATAGACTTACTGTCAAAATGACACCAATGAGACGCTGGACTTTCGTCAGGATGCTTTTAAGGGTAAACTAGACTCAGTAGCCCAAAATGCTCTTTGACCGACGATACACAATGCACCTCCGGCTACTACACCTAAAGGAAGCTTCTTGAATCTGGTCCTAGTGGCGGGCATATCGTTATCGTGAACGTTATCACTCGGCAGACTTTATGCAGACACTTTTCTAGGGAGATTTGGTAGAAGCTGAAATGAAGACGGAGAGGGAAGGCGCATTTATGAATGCACATTAAATTACGCTCTGATGTAATGAATGAGGAATCAAGTCAAGTCACTGCGACGAGCTTGACACATGAATGTTATTACACAAAGTTATTTTGTATGACACTAAATACTAATGTAATTATATGTTCACGTTATTTTATTGGATATTTCACATTTATTTCATGTCAGGGGCCTGTCTGCATACATCTATCAATAGGTAGCTATAGCAGCCCAGCGTCGTACATCTCATGAATTACTGCTCACAGGGATGAGCCACGCAATGCAATGGCAATGCTAATATATTAGTTGGCACATACGAGTGTGACTTGCAGTCGTCAGTCTTTAAACATTTTATTTCGCTCTCAAGTTTTCTATTTCCATGTAAACTGTCAGATGAGTCCAAAGGATGAGAAAAATCCTCCTTATCGCTATAACGATGACACATTTACGTACTTTATTCTCTACAGTGTGAGTGTACAGGCTGTAGACTCCAAGTCAGCTTGTTAACTCACGTAAAAGTATATGGTCCTTCCAAAAATTACGCCATCCCATTTGGGCTGGAAAATAGCTTTCAAAAAAGGCAAATAGAAGATTACCTAGTAACATTTCAAAAAGATCAGAAACATGAAATGCCCTTTCTTTAAAAAACCAAAATCTAAAAACTTCGTCCCAAAAAAGTGCAAAAACACTAAAAGTCCCTTTTTGAAAAAATCGAAATCTAAAAACACGTTTCAAAAAAGTCCAAAATGTGAGACTTTAGCATTTCAAAAAAGTCAAATAAAGTGGGATAATAGCTTTTCAAAAAGTGCAAAAACGTAAACATTCGCGTTTTTGAAAAGAGCAAAATAATAAAAAATCCTAGTTTCAAAAAAGGGCAAAAGGTAACAAATACACATTTAAAAAAAATCTGAAAAATCAGGTATGACGTCATACTTACAAGGCCCCTATAGTTACACACAAACACATTTCCATGCGATGTAAATGCGTGCATAAATACAGCTGTAGGGATGCATTTAGTCTTCTAGTGTAAGGATACAAGTATTTTATACAATTTTCGTTGTCTGTAGCAGTGAGCTGTGGCGATGTAGACGTGGCCGTGCTTACACGATTAGTCCTAGTCAAATAGGAGAGGGAAAGAATAGCAACGAGAAGTCCACATAAAAAAAAGAGTTGCTGTCAAGACTGACTGTCGAGAAGACTTAGAGTTGAGCTGAAACTGAAATGATTCAGAGACGATGAAATCTTCTCAGGAATTATGTGCTTTGATGAAAATAAGAAAAGTACTTTATTTTACTTAGCTTCACTTTTACTGGCACATGTCCTTCTGTATTCTTCTCAAGCTTTCAGCTTGTGATGTTACATTTTTCATATTGTCACTACGAATGACATGAGAGAACAGTGTGCAGAGACAGAGAGCATTGTCATTCACAAGGATTTATAAAATTAAAATACACCTACTATCCCCATGCGTAGAGAGGCTATATGCATATAGCAATCTATTCGCTATAGGTATACCCTGTAATACCGTCTTACTAGTCACTGTACCATTACCATAGCAGTGTCTGACTCTGACTCTGAATAAAAGCGTAGATCTTCCACCATTATATTACTATTAGCGCATCCTTGTACTTTTAAAACCTTTTCAACTCCTTACATGCTCACAATTTGACATTTCCCTGGGATTTAATCCTACACAAAAGCTATTCTATCATCAACTTAGGCCAATGATGCAGATTCTAGACAATAATACTGATGCATTGATTGTACCTTATGTCATCAGCACCACGGGATCATTAAGTAAAGGACTTAGTGGCGCCTGTCACATTCAACGTCATTCAAATGTCTCTTTTCCAAATGTGTTAATAACATAATTTGCACCACCTAAAAAGTTAAAATATATGCTTAATTCTTCATTTTTTGATAAGGCTTACCTATACCATGTTTTACACTCGTTACACAAAGTTAAATCTGTTTTTGCATTTTTTATTTTACACACTTTCAAAACATTTAAAACAGTTTTTGCATTTTTTGTAAAGGCTATAGGTAATAAACTTTTGCACTGCTTCAAAAATGTAAATATGTTTTCCATTTTTAGGAGTGCTACCATTAAGTTTTGTGGATTTTGCACAATTTTAAAAAGCTTACATTGCTTTCTGCATTTTTTGAATAATAGCGAAATACCATGATTTACACTCTTTCAAAAAGCATAAGTCTATTTATCCATTTTCTAAAAAGGCTAATATTATTTTTTACACTGTTTGAGTAAGTGTGAATTCATATTTTCATTTTCTGAAAAGGGCTAATACCATGTTTTACACTCTTTCAAAAAGCAAAAATCTATTTATCCATTTTCTGAAAAAGCTAATATTATGTATCTCTTACACTGTTTCAGAAAGTGTGAATTCATATTTGCATTTTTTGAAAAGAGTTAATACCATATGTTTTACACTCTATCAAAAAGTTGAAATCTACATTTGCATTTTTTTAAACATCCTTATTTTCGTAATTTTTGCATTTTTCAAAGCTATTTTAGGTCATATTTGCAAGGCTCCTATCTTCTAACTATGCATCTGTATACCTATGCACTATACTTGTACGAGTCATTATGTATTTATGTGTACCATAACCTAGATCTACTACGTATAAAGAGCTATTGTGGCGCCTTGGTGATTGAATTTCTTTTTCATGCTCATTGTTTCGTGATTACAGGTATTGAGGTATTGGACGAAACTGGGGAATTGGCAGGCGACCTCGAAGCAACATATCCTCCATTTTTAGAGCTGTCACAGCCGTCTGTCTTGATTACAGTCTCAGTTGATTTGGAAGCGTAGCAAAGGAAAAGGCGAAAGAGCGACCACTGAGGCGAGTCATGCATGAAAGAATTGAAGCAGAGGGCCTGCAGTCTGAAGTGCAAGTGATCTGGTGGAAGGACCAATTCTCGACCTGGAGTGACTGCTACTGATGCCGATGTTGATCTGGCGATGACAATTGACACGAAAGCTCAATATGATGAATCGATTGAACAATGATCTTGACCATGAACCGTCACATTAATTCGACAGACCCAATCTACACACATTTCTACAAGATGATAATAAAAATAGACAATTAATTCCAATTAATTAACCATTCACCCACGTCACAATACAATCATCAATTCCTAATAGTAACAACATCAATACATACACAAAGTGCTGCGAGATCCAAATCCAACTGAGTCACTTGTTCTTGTACTTCCTGGTCGCTACAAATCCAATTAGGAATTAACAATTGTGATCGAGTGACACATGATTTCTTGTACGAGCCTTCTAAAGCCAAGTCAGGCCAGCAATAATAATTATATTCTCATCCCTTCGTCCTTCATCTGTTTCAATTTCTATCCACTCATTCATTCATAGGCACAAAAGTAGGTACCTCCCAACCAACAATCAAACAAAAACATGAACGGCAAGTGTAAAAGACGAGACAAGCTTGTAAAATGTAAATTGTAAATAGTTTCAAATGACACAAGTAATATTATATTATATGTATAAAAAAATATATACTTATCGTTAATCATTGGGGCTACTGCCAATTGCCACTTGTCAATACAGCAATAAAATATTATGCTCGCATTGTAACGTAACGTCTTATCAAAGCAACGTTACATGAATACATTAAAGCTAAAAGGTTGATTGAAAATCTCTTTGCGCTACGAGAGCCCACAAAAAATGATGCATATAATCGACTAGATAGACGATTGCATGCAAGGCAAAGGGGCAAATTAATTACTAATGCAAATTAATGACCACAGAATTGGCAGAATTATAAGATTTCCATAATAATTGACAGGGAATCAAAGCTTTAAAAAAAGTAGTAAATATCTTTGGCTGTCATCCTTGTCAAAGATCATTTTCGATTTGATTGATACTTAACTGTGAAAGACTTTATTGTTGACGACTTGCTCAAGTCAGTTCTCAGTTGTCAGAGATCTTGTTTGGAGCTCAAAATTTTGCGACAATCCAGTTACTCAAGAGACAGGGCGGACTGAGGGAAAATACACGTGTTAGTTCTAGAATTGTAAAAATACATGATTTTTTTTTCTTAGAAAAGTATTTATTTGTACTTGTACCTACTTGTTTGTACTGCACTTGTAAAGTAGGGAATTTATTTTTGCTAGAAATTGCTCTTTTGATTTACATCTCAGATTTCTTAGAAATGAATGAAGAAACTGCAAAAGTTGGTCAAACAAGACAGGCCTACTACTATCTATGTTAGATATATGCCTATAGATTATAGAAGCCCAGTCTGTAAAATATATACATATATATATCCGGGGAAATGTGGGCAATAGCTGGAGAAAAAAAGTTCACTCATTGATAGTCTGGACATGTATCGACTGCATGCATGAGAAGCTGATGACTGGCTGTCTATTGATATTGACTGCTGAAGACTTGTTGGGCACCAATACGCATATTATTGCTGTAGGTGAGGTGAAGTTGTGACTCGATCGCTCCCTCACTCTTCAGCCTTTTTATCTCTCCTCGTCAGCTTTATCATCATCAATAATTTGTTATCAGAGAAGAGTGACGGATGGACTGACGAGTTGACTTGACTCGTTGGCTGATAAATCCTCACTGCTTTTTCTCCGAGCAACTTTTTCCTACTTCAGGTGTGTTTTCATTTCTCTCTCCCGTAATAATAATTTCCTTTCAAGTCCAGTCCAGTCCAGTCCATTGGACTTACAAATACATACAGTACAGGATATAGAGTGGCATTTAAAAAAAAGAATTCAAGTGGCTGTCTGTACTTCTGTACTTCTGTACTTATGTGCTGAGAGTGCGCTTCCTCTCAAAATCCTGAGCTGTCCATAGCATCCAGAGCTTTCATGTCAACGAGGGAAAATGATTCATTGGCCCGATTCGTCATCCGTCAATCGACAACAACTTGTAATAATAATAATTGTTGTTTCCTCTTTTAGTAGAATTTGCAATGGCAGAAGCGGAGAAGCTAGGCGAAAGCTTTGCAGGAGTGCAATGCATGCAGCGAAAGAGGTAGAGTGGTTTCAGGTACAATTTGTTGGTTCAAGTGGTTTGGTAGTTTTGGTACGTATTTTGGTGCTAGGAGAGCGAGCAAGAGGACAAGTTCATAGGTCTCCCTTGTTGTTATGCTTAAGGTTGACGACAGTATCTATATACTATACTCTATATCGCTGCTTCAGATGCAAAATGCCCCGTATCTATACTTACCTAAAAGCGGGTTCCATATTTTCACATTGGACCAACAAAAGTACCTACAAATCCCGTTTCTACGTTTCCAAAAGCATAAATCTACTTTTTGCACGTTTTGAAAAGGTGCAAAAATGAATTTTCGCAAGTTTTGAAAAGTTAGAGAATCCTATTTTTAATTTTCGAATAACGTCTATATCTATAACTGCTTAACTTTAAAAAGTGCAAAAATGAGTTTCGACTGTTTTAAAAAGGGCACAATGTTCATTTCTACTGTTTTGAAAATCATCAATGCTTGGTTTCAAAAACCAAATCACCCACACAAAATTCTGTGTTACACCATTTCTGAAACAAATGGATAGCATTCTTACAGGTTTGACGGATGCGTTTCATATAAATGGAACCTTAAGCTATACATATAGTGACTAGCGCGTCAATTTTGCCTCTTTTGGAGCGATATGTAGAGAGCTGATGGACTGTAAATGGAAATTGATGGGATTGAATGGGACTTGATCCCATATCGTTATCACGAGCGCAATTGAGAATTATTTTAATTGTCACTAGCACACAAAGTATGGAGATACGAGAGAGGAACGATTGGAAAATATATCCACAGCATTGCATTGAACTGTGTAGTGACTGTCCTGTCCATATAAGTGCTACTACAGATACTGACTGTAGTGGTGCTTCCTTTCATCCCTCAAATGAGAGTGACAGACAAGTGTATGACGTGTAATGATCCTCATCTATTTGTTTTTATTCATGGCCGTCACTGGTTGACATGTCACAGGTACCTCGCTCCACTCTGCCCATCACTCAACGTGGCCGCTTAGGACGTGAAGCCTGCATGCTGATGAGTGATCCCCTGTCCAGCCGACCACGACGGCAATTAATGAAATCCCCATGTCATTAAAAATTTTGTCTGATGCAATCACCAAAATGACATTTAACAGCTTCAAAAATTACCCACATCTTCATCCTAATAGAGACTCAATTAATTTTTAATGCGTCGTCATTAATTCCATGTGTAATACATTACAGGTAGTATATGTATGTATGCATCCGTCCAACAAAGAAAAGAGACGTGTATGTAGTACTGCACCTGTGATCATGTACTACTACTACACTGAGCTGATAACGAGATCAAGTCATTATCCTAATTCATGCATAATGTCTCAAATGTCTATCAAGTCACAAGTTAGTATAATAATCACTCCTCGCAAGTGCTAAATGCTAAGCAGTCTTCAAAGGGACCGAAATTATATTTCCTTCTCACAATTAAAAGGAGCTCTGCTCACTCTGGGACGTTTGGGGAGCTGTGAGCATTTTAGATTCTAATGTATTCATTGTAGTCTCTGGCAGTAAATTGTGTCTACATAAAATTATTGTTTTTTTTCTTCTCTTCATGTGAATTTATTGTATGCATGGTGATGATTACATTATTACAAAGTCATTATACACTTTTAATGGGCAAACTCTAACAAACTCATACAATGGAATGGAGTGATTGATATTTTAAACAAGTCATAATGCATATCTGATTTCTGAGTAGAATGCATGGATGGCTGGTGAATGGTAACAGCTTCAGTTTTGTAAGAAGCCAATATAGTCAATAGATACGCTGATTCAATGTAAAATGGTAAAATGGTAGTGTAATGGGATGTGAGCGTAATCATTTATGATGAGAGCAAGAGTGCAAACGTATTGTAATTATTAGTTGACTCGGTAATGGTAATGTTAACGCTGTAATGTTGGGATTATGAGGGGAGAGGGACGTTGACTCGATCTACATGCTTGTATAATAATAATATAAGAATTATAATTACATGCAGTCATTCAGTCATTCATGCATCCGTCCTTTCCATTGTATACATAGGGGCAAACCGAGTGGGTCGAGAAGCATTCTGGAGCAAGCTCAATAATTCTGTCATTTTGACGAAAATCACACAAGAAACAATCAACTTCTGTGAACAAAATCTTACAATTTTTGTGGGAAATGTAAATTCTGGCTTTGATTTTTTCGAAAAATAGTTAAACTGCTATTTACATTTTTCAAAAGGAGCAAAACTGGTAATTATACTTTTCAGAAAGTGTCAAACCGGGATTTTTACTTTTTTAAAGGAGTAAAACTGCTATTTACACTTTTCAAAAGGAGCAAAACTGGTAATTATACTTTTCAAAAAGTGTTCAACCGGGATGTTTACTTTTTTAAAGGAGTAAAACTGCTATTTACACTTTTCAAAAGGAGCAAAACTGAGAATTATACTTTTCAAAAAGTGTCAAACCGGGATTTTTACTTTTTAAAAGGAGTAAAACTGCTATTTACACTTTTCAAAAAGTGTCTAACTGGCTCTTGTAGGCTATTTTTGAAAGGAGTAAAACTGCTATTTACACTTTTCAAAAAGTGTCGAACTGGTATTTTTAGGCAGTTTTAAACAGAGTAAAACTGCTATTTACACTTTTCAAAAAGTATCAACCTGGTATTTGTACTGTTTAAAAGGAGTAAAACCGCTATTTGAACTTTTTGAAGGGAGTAAAACTGCTACCACCACTTTTTCAAAACCATCAAAATTAATCCTCAAACTTTTTAAAACATTTCCAAAAGTAGTTTCTACACTTTTTGGAAACGCATAGGTAAAGAGTTGATTGCATTAGATTGGGACTGGGTCTTACGCCAAATGCCATTCCGAAGACACTGCACTTGAGTCAAAATGCTTCTTCACCCACGCTACCTGGGATCGTACCTACATGCATGCATAGCACAGTGGAGGGGGTTCACGTGGATTTCGTTAGTGTTGACGGACTTGAAAGTTAATTATTTGTGAGCGACAGCTTGAATTTCAATTACCTCCCATTGAATATGGTAATTATGAATTATTATGATGTACTGTACTCTATTATTATTTATTATATGTCTTAAGCTCCTTTAAAAAAAATTACTTTTTGATATCTGTTTACCTTCCCTATAGAGCCCCTTCCCCTCCGTCACACTACACAACAACTCTCAGTCAGTAAATGACTAAATGGCAAAAATGTCTTGGTTCTACATCCCATCAAGTATGAATATTGAAAAGTCACTTGACGACCAGCACTGTGAAGCCGCAGATGGAGAGAGAGAGAGAGAGAGAGAGACAGAATTCAGAGTGACAAGTTCTACAATCCCTATGCATCACCTGCACCTCCTCTAACCTGTACAAATCATGTCGTTAGCTATTCAAATTGAGAGTTCAACCTTCT
Source organism: Dicyrtoma fusca (assembly GCA_034695205.1). Taxonomy (NCBI): domain Eukaryota; kingdom Metazoa; phylum Arthropoda; class Collembola; order Symphypleona; family Dicyrtomidae; genus Dicyrtoma; species Dicyrtoma fusca. Next base: position 29,449 of record JAQFZC010000385.1, on the reverse strand, counting down.
TTGTATGATGATTAAATGTGTAATAGAAACTTAGTACAGTCAATTTGGTTGATTTATGCCCTTATTAAATATTTAAAGATAGGATGCTCTATATTGGAATGGAGGATATAGTCAATGATCTGAATTAATTATATATTGATATTCCTCATTTTGGAATTTGGCTATAGAGAAACAGAAAGAGAGAGAGAGAGAGAGAGAGAATTTCGGTGATCATATGTGGGATGTAGTGGGACTCGTATGAATTATTTATTGGAGCATTATTATGACTACAGCAGAGAGACTCGTCAGCTGGTTGGGAGTTTGTGTGTGGAGCAGGTTGAAGATAGTCGAGTCCAGTGATAGTGTGATACAGTGTACTGTGTGGGTATGAGCTGTAAGTGAATATTTAATAAATATAAATGGGATTCTTATTCATTAAGATATATTTTAATGGGAGTTGTACAGATGTAGATATGTATGTAGCTACGGCTGGGACTCAAGTGCTAACGTCCCATCACATTACCATAAACTCTCTGCCCGTCTACTTTGTACTTCCTATGTTAATGTGTCATTTACGTGCTCAAGGACTGTCAAACAATGGCACTTCCACACATTTTCGAAAATGTCTTGGAATTTTTAATTAATGTCCCCATGATAATTTATCCTCACAAACATAATGGACCGGAGCTAATGCCTCTTTCCCCTCGTATAATCACTACATTACAATTAAATATTTCTACATGTCATTACACTACGGACGTACGTTGTACAATTAGGACTGGAAACTACTGATTAGTCAGATCCTCACAAGCATACATACCGAGTACAAGTCCTGTTGCCAAGCCACCAGACTCAACTCTGTCAGGACTCAAAGGTGCAAGTATGAGCATATCTGTAAGTATTTCCAATAGCGGATCGGATGACTTTGTTCAAATTTCAATTTCCAATTTAAACGTTCAAGAACCAAACTGCTATGCTGGGAGGAACCGCCCAAATATCATGACAGACGATTTGGGAATGAAAGCTGGTTTAAAAGAAGGCTTGAAAAATGGTAAAAACAATAAATTAGCCTTTTTCAAAAGTGCAAACAGTGGATTTAACACTTTGACAGCATGGCAATCAGTTAATTAGCCTTCTTCAAAAGTGCTAAATACTGTACATAATGATTTGGACATTTTGAAAACAATAAAAGTGCCTTTTTCAGCATTTTAAAAAAGGTTAAAACAAGGTATTTCTACCCTTTTAAAATATGACGTCCTATTTTTTATTTGAAAAAGAGCTTTCAAAATACCTGAGCAAAAGTGACAATAGCGTTTCAAAAAAGGGAAAACCTAAAATGTGCGTTTTAAAAAATAAAAAAGATGAAGTTTGCGCCTCAAAAAAGGTAAAAATAGGGTATTTACACGTTTGACGGAAGTAATAATTGAAAAGCCCCTAAACCACAGTATATGTAGCATCTACCATCCAGCCGTGGCACGTATTTTATTGGGATGGGTGTGAGGGGTATACAAGGAAACAAATGAGGTGGACTAAAACTAAGCATAATTGACATGAATACAGAGCTACAGAAGACATGTTTTCCTTTTGAATAGAAATGTGTTGCTCTTGTTATTGCTACTAATATGGCTTGAGCCCAAGCTATTGACAATATTATGTTATTATTTTACACCATTGTTGTTCAAAGGGAGATAATAATTTTTTTCTTTTTTTTTCCTAGTAAAATGTTACAAGCCCACCTGGGCCCTGGCTCTAGTTCTGGTTCTGGCTCTATAGTTCTGGTACTGGTCCCTCGTCCCACATGCCACAGGATTGCTAAGAAAGTGTGATATGTAAAATTGCGGTATCAACATGGACACCCATTTATGAACAAGACTCCACCGTGCAGCCCACGACTTGTTGTTTTCTTTTATTGGTGGACGGAGGCAGAGGGGCATTCTACGAGTACAAAAGTACAATGCAATGTGTAAGGAAATGCATAATGGGAGTACAAATTGCATACAAAGGAGCCTGTTAAAACGATACGTTCATTGACAAGTGATACTTTGTATAGACACATCAGTTGAGAGCATCATAAATTCAAAAACCATATATTCTTTGTAAATCTCCTCTCAGTTTTGTCGTTGGTCGTTAGGAAAACTTTTCAAGTCTGCCGACGAACCGACGCTCATTTCATAATACAGGGAAAGGAAAACAATACTTCTGTTACTTAGATGTGTGTGTGTGTGTGTGTGTGTGTGTGCCTCCGTCAATTCTTAGTTTCGTTTGGTTTCGTGGATTTAGATACTTTTCATCCCCGTGCTTCCATCCATCGATACCTTCTTTTAATATGGGGAAATATAATATATTTACCATTTATCCAGCACAATGCCTCTCCAATTAAGGATTTGTGAGGGGCCAGTATGTATTTACCTATATGTATAGCCAGTATAGGAAAAGGATATCTGATACTGATATTTGTGGCCCTATGTATCTGTATAGTGTATAGTTTCTGTCTTCTATAGTCTACGGTTACTGTAGCAGCAGTAGTAGCAGCTGTAGAATTGTAGCGGCTTGAAGGATTTTCATTTTATTGGAAGGGATTTAAGAAAAGGATTGCTTCTCTTTTTTATTCTTTTCCTCCTGCTGCTTGTAATGGTCTCGTTTACAAAATTATTCCTCACATCTTCATATGGTAATAGGGATATGGAGCACAATGCAATGCCGATACAGATAGAGTAGGTACTAGGTACGGGAGCAGGTCCAATGAGTGAGTGAGTGAGAGAGAGAGGCTCGTTGAATTTTGTCGAATATTGTTATATGATACTTTTGTAAATATTTTTCTCGGAAGTTTCACAATCTCAAGCCTCCTGCTATTTTAGCGATAAGAAAGCACCACATGAGGACAAAAGGGAACATGCTTTGGCTTTTTTACAATTCCTTTTTTTAAACACAATCAAACTGATAAGGGTACAAACAAGCTAATTTGCTTTTTTCAACTTTCAAGTACACCTACGACCTACAATGAGGCCCTCAGTTGTTATTCAGTATTTAACTTCAGCTGGCTCATGACCACTGTAAAAATGTTTTTTGTTTTGTTTTGGATTTTCACTCACTTCTTATTCTTAAGAAAGTTGACACGTGGAACTTAGAGACTATTAAATTGTCGTATTTAGGTACCAAGTTTAAATACCTGGAAATGTAATACAGTGGCAATTCATATGAAATTACTCTGCAATTAAATCAGAAATACATTTTCAGGATTTATAACACTTTTTAAATGTTAAAGTGGCACCGATGCGTGTATAATTTACTACCTGCTGCCATAGCCGACACCCAATAAATTTCAAAAAATTTCAAATACAAAGAAAAACGTCTTTCAAATGTGTCAAGTTCTTAACGTTTCCTTTGAAATCCATAAATATTCGTAATGTTCCTTCAAAATTGTCGATTCATGTAAAAGAAACTTAGGTACATTTAAAATTGAGTGATTTTAAAACTTGCGTGCTTTCAAAATTGCCGAAACCTTTACAACGGACATTTCAAATTACCTGTATTTAAAACTACGCTACCATAATTGACGATTCATTTCCAGCAATTATATTTCAAAGTGACCGGTTTTAAAATTGCATTTTCGAAGTTGTCACAACTTTTAAAAAGATACACATTTTGAATTAAACGGTTGGCATATAAAATCCTGTCGAAATTGGTCAATTTTTGCAAATATAACATTTAAAGCTGTGCGTTTTCAAACTAAAGTGGAGTATTTGTTATGTGATTCACAAAAAAGTTGTAGGTAATTAAGTATTAAGTTGAGTTTGACACAGTTTTTAAAATAATTTGAATGGTACTCACAGCGTGCAAAGGTACAGGTACTTCCATCAAAAACGAGTACCTACCATCAGGGAGTATCGGTATCGGTAAACGACTGTCGGTAGCTTAGCACTCTTCGGGTTTAATATCTCTTTCAAAATATTGACAAATTTTTGGTGAGATTACTGAGGGAATTAAAGGAAAAACTGGTTGGAAATACAAGTAATAAATCCGGGGGTCGGAAAGGAAGACTGTGGAAGATGAAAGGAAAAAGCTTAAGGGAAGGCTGACAGTTCGTGTGAAGAAGGTGCTCTGCCGTTGGGTTTCGTCATCTGCGCAGAACGCACACTCGCTCCCTTCTTTCCTCTCATTTTACTCTCAACACTTGACCACTTCACTTCAGTTCTCCGGAATCTGTCGAGCTGTGCAGACCACGTTCAAATCTCTCTCGAAATAGACAAAAATATATATTCTTTCAAGTATCCTCTACGAACCAACCAACCAACTCAACAACTCAGCTTCCAATTGCCCAATTGTGAAACTTACAAGCAAATAAAATATAATCCTCTCAGTCTCAGTTCTCAGTTAACGGAGCCCACACGCAAACGGATTGTGAACAAACTTGACTCGGGAAATTACAATTATTTACAACACTCTTTGTGTTTTGTGTGATTTTTAAATTTTGTGTTTGATTTGCTTCATTGCAATTGGATTTAAATACGAAACTACAGGAAATATCTGTAAGCGAGTATTTGTAGTGTATTTGGATTTTCTCAAAGCTCAAGGAAACTTCGTTCGTTTTTGGTTTTCATTCTCAATCTTGTGATTGTTTTATCTGTCCATCATCATCATTATCATCATCATCCATAACTGTTTGATTTACCAAAATATTCCATACTTTTCCCTCCCATATTATTTCGTGGATTTACTTGTGTGAAGTTGGAGTTTTACAAAGTTTGGAAATCAGTTCAATTTTTGGGAAACAAATATTCTCATATTTAACATATCTTCGACTACCAACTACGACAAAAGGGAAAATAACGAGCACAGTGATCAGATCGTGAAGACAAGGGAAATCCTTTGAAATCATTCCCAAATGTCAGTTGTAATTCTGTGAAGGGAATTTCTTGAAATATACTAGTTGTGTGATTTGTATTGTGACCAAATGGTTGTTTTGGACGGACACAACATGTTGGGAACCGGCCCAAATCAGTACCTACAACCGGACTATTTGTCACCACTACCCACCACCGTAAGTTACTCAAAACAAAACAAAAAAAAGTTATTCAAACATTCTACATTAGAGAAATTTTGTACATGTTCAGTCCAGTTTGAGCTCCCATCCTCGTTTCAACATGCGCCTCGGCTTCAGTTGACAAATTCCCGTGTTTACATCGACAATATAGTCAAAAGTTGACAAATTCCCTTTCACAGTTAAAAAAGTTGAAAATAGTCAAAGTCCAAATTCCAAAGTCACCAGTTACGTCAAGTTTATGCGTAAACTGTGAACGTGGCTCGGCTCTTTAGTCAGTTAGCTTTTTAGTGAGATCAGTCAAATTAAGTTTATCTCGAAAATAGTCAGTTTATAACAGATGACAGATTTTATGAAAATCTGACAAAATTCAAAAAGCACAATAATCTGCCAAAGTTGAATTCCAAACTAAATCCTGACAGTATCAGTAGTTGAAGTTTCAACTTTAGCTCATTGCCAGTTGTAAAAATGACAATTTCCCTCACAAAAGTTTTTGGGGCAATGGAATCAAAAGTGAAACAAGGGGAATTTCTTATGATTATTTCTAAGTAGGCAATTATTACCATCACACCGCACCGTTTGGTTAAGCACACAAGTAGTAACAAGTTCTCTACTTCTTTTACCCACTAAAAATGTATTTCCAACAAATAGCAGAACTCCAAGTACATACTTTGAGATTAGCTTAACCGAGTACTCCTTTTTCTGGGTTGAGGTTAACGTTTCAAATGGCTACTTAGACTTGAGAGGAGCCATGATTTCTCCATTTGCTAAAAAATGGAAAAACTAAGGGAAATTTGGAGGAAGTCTCAGTAAAAGAAAGAGAGAAAAAGAAATGAAGCTAAAATTTATTTAGTAATTTTTATTCTTGACTGCTCTGCACCAGTAACCATTCACGCCATTCTAAATTCAACTTCCTCTATAAGAAGTAAAAAAAAAGACTATGTAGTGCAGGCCAAGATTAGGATTAAGACTTGGACTTGGCGAAAACAATTGAGGTGTAGTAGTTGGAAGTGGGTATGTATGTATGTAGAAAAGTAGGAGCTCGAGTCTGTTTGTAAATGAAGAAATTCAATTTCTTGGAATGCTTCTTACCTACTAAAATATTTTTCTCCTTTCTTCCAACAACTCCTTGGTGAGCCATTAATAATTCCGCGGTTTTTTCCCTTTCTTCCCAAGTCCGCCATTAAAGTCTTCCAACAGACACCAGACACACAGACACTCGGCAGGAATGAAGCCGTACATTTTTAAAAGTGAACAATGGGCGTCCAAAGTCTCCTTTATAGTTTTAGGAAGAGATATACAAGTCATAGGTGAAAGGAAGGAGATTATATTATTTTTACTTTTACTCTGTACAATTTCTATTTTTTATTTCTCGGGATTGGGCTTCTGCTCAAAGATAATCTGTGTGTGTGTATATATGTAGTGAAGGAACTTGCTTTAGCAAAAAGGAGGCTCTGGGTTTTTGTAAGATAAAATAAATATAGTTGTGTGTGTGTGTGTGCACTTTCCGTATTTTTATGAAGCGGTGAAGTTTTTGGGAGAGTGAGTTGACGGGGAGGAAGAGGGAAGTTGGAGAAATAGAAATAGTAATCATTTATAATTTTTTTTTTATTTTGTTGGAGTTGCTCTGTCGCGGGAAATGTGACATTTGCGTATATATGATTTGTTGTGAGGGTGGGATGAATTATTCATCGCATTACTCTTATTTTTTCACATTTAGGGAAATCCGTGTCATTTCTTTTCCTTTCATGTCTCCCTTCCATTCGCATTCGTCTTCTTCTGGCTTCCTTCGTGTTCTATTGTGTGTGTGTGGAGCGTCAAGTGAGACTCGGCTCTGTGTGTTCTTGTATGAAATAATCCCGACGAGTCTCTCTCACACACTCAGTCACTCTGGGCACAAAGGCCCATATAGCCACACAATTCAATATGTAGTTTCCATTGTGTCGAGTCTGAATTTGTGAACGGCCCACTTTGTCACCTTCCATCCTCTGTTCCTCACGGAGTGGCAAAGTAAAGCAATTCATCATGGACGGAGAGTGGAGCTCAGTTGTAGGAAAAATATTTAATTTTACGGACTTTTCCCTTCCATTTCATCTTTTCTCCTCTGTCAAAATAGCCTTGTTAATATGGCAGCCCCCATCATATATCATTCCCTCACTCATAAATTTCCGTCCCTTGCATGCTCTCCTCACGAGAATTCACTCAGTCAGTTGGTATTTATTTAGCTGTTTCCGAAAGGACTGTGGGAGCTCCGGGCCATGCCGTGTCGCTCCGTATTAGGCTCCTTACCATCCCATCAAACGTACCTTCAAAGAGCTTTAATGAGGATTAATGTGAGGTAACGGAGAGAGAGGAAATGTTGGCACGGGAGGTGCGGCTGGAGAGCGCGGGTGTGTGTGCGAGAGTTGGAAGTAAAATGGGCCTGGCTCGGGAGTTAATAGAGTTGAGACGAGATGAGAGCTCTGAAAGGGTAAACAACAATAAATTTAATTTCTCTCTGATTGTTTGCAGTTGGACGCAAAGAAGAGTCCGTTGGCATTGTTGGCTCAGACGTGCAGTCAGATCGGAGCGGATTCCCCGGGCACCAAGTCCCTCCTGCCGTCCCTCCACGGCTCCAGTGACTCGTCCAAGAGAAAGTCCTCCTGCAGCAGTGAGGCGAGCAGTCACAGTCATGCATCAGAGACTCAGCCGATGAGTCAGCGGGACGGAAGTCAGTCCTCCTCCTCATCCTCCAGACCCCGCAGCAACGGCGGCGTCAAGTCCTCGTCCTCCGGCGGCAAGTCCTCACCCGCCTTCAAGCCCTACGAGTCCACGCCCTCAATGTCCTCCTCCAGCAACAAAAACAAGCACGACGAGGACAAGCCCAAGACGCCCAAGTCCTCCAACAACTCCTCCCCCGCCGCCGCGGAAGTGTCCAAGAGTTCTCGAACGACGTCCCCGTCGTCCGCCGCCTCAGCTGGAGCTGGTCGGAGCAGTGTGACAAATAGTGAAGTGTCTCCGTCTAAAAGTGAGCCTTCCCGAGAGTCCAAAGCGTCCTCGGAGAGTGGGAAGGCGTCGCCGAGTGGCAGCTCAAAGGATCAGGGGGCCTCGCCCATCATTCGCTCCGGACTGGAGGTGCTCCACGGTCACATGGGCGGCGGGAAGGACCTGCGGGACTACGGGAAGCCCGCCTTGAGTAGTCTCAGTGCACTCGCCGGCTACCCGCCCGGCTTCGACCCCACAAACCCCGCCTTGCGCCCACCCTTCTTTGCTTCCCCCTCACATCACGCAGCGGCGGCTGCTGCCTTCATGGGCTACCCGCCCGCCACCGGGAGCGGCTCTCCCTACGTCGGCTACACGCGAGTGAAAACCCCGTCGGGGGCGGAGACCATCGTGCCCGTCTGCAAGGACCCCTACTGCACGGGCTGTCAGCTGGGGATGCCCGCGGGGCTCATGGCGGCCGCAGCCGCCGCCGGGGGACTCGGCGCCTACCAGCAGAGCGTCGGCGTCTGTCCCGCCGGTTGTGTTCAGTGTGATCATCAAAAGTTTGCCATCGGACTCCCGTTCATGCCGCCGCCGGGTCTGAGCGGGATCCCCACCTCCACGGCAGCCGCCCTCGCCAGCTACTCCTCCAGTCTCCTTAGTCAACACCAACAGGCCGCCGCCGCTCAGCAGCAGCAGCAGCAACAACAACAACAGGCCGCCGCGGCCGCCGCTCAAAGACCCTACGTCTGCAACTGGATCGTGGGCGACTCCTACTGCGGGAAGCGCTTCCCCAGCTCCGAGGAGCTCCTCCAGCACCTCCGCACCCACACCAACCTCTCCACCTCCGAAGCCCAGCAAATGTCCATGTCCAGCCCCCAGTCACTCTACTCCAGTGCCCTACTCAGCTCCTCCGCCGCCGCCGCCGCGGCCGCCGCCGCAGCCGCCATGCACCGAACCTACCCCACGCCGCCCCTCAGCCCCCTCTCCGCCGCCCGCTACCACCCCTACGCCAGCGGCAAGCCCCTCTCCTCCCTCGTCCCCCAGCACCCGCCCTCCCTCGCCAGCTACTACCCCTCCCCCTACTCCATCTACGGTCAACGAATCGGACCGCCAGTGCACCCTTAAGCCCTAGCCACAAATTAGTGAACTTAAACAACTAGGAATATTATATTATGAATATCTATTAAGTTAGCTGAGTAGGCTCGAGAGTATATTATTAATTGACACGAAAAACATTTTCATCTTGCTCCGTGTTTTTTGACTGTTTTCATCATCAATTCTCCCATTCTTCTCATATATACATGTACATACCTTCCTCCCTATATACCTACCACCATAGATACATTTCAAAGGAAAAACTTGTGCTTCTCATTTTTGAACGCTCCTGGTTTTTTTTTTTCGTTTGTTTTTTTTTTTCGTTGTTGTTGTTGTTGATGAAAAATCATGTAATCTTACCTACCAAAGTTTGTGAATTAATACTATACATATATATACATACATTACATACATATATGAGAGAGACCAGTCTACATGGTTACCCATTTATCAATACCTTACACCTTGCTGAAAGCGTTGTATACATCTACCGTAATAATTATCTAGAAACAAATCGTGTGACGTGTAATTTACTATTTCCTATCTACAACATATAACATAATATTGTACAAACAAAAATGGTTTTTCACAAGCTATATAGTGACACTACTCTGGAGGTTTCTGCTTCATAGAGAGAAAGAAAGAAAGACAGAAAGAGACAAAAAAACAAGAAAAATCTGAACAATTTATTCTGTGCTCGAGTTACTAACTATAATAATATACGATCCATCGACCACCACACACAGAAACATATTGACAAAACAAAAACAACCCATCACACTCACACTCAAGTATACATACCTACGAATCATACGAATAAATAATAGAAAAAATATATAAATAATTCTAAAAATTAACTCCACGAGACGTACAGTAATGGAGGGTTGGAGTGAGGCAACCTCAGGGCTGTCTATGTGAGTGTGTGGTGTGAGAGTGTGTGTGTGTGTCTGTGTGTGTGTGTGTGTCTCTCTGTACACGTAATAATTAATGGTATGAATTTAATAGCTAATTATTATCATGATCAATTACTGACTTTCTTCCTTGTTGTTTTTTTTTGTGAAGTTGCTTTTTATAATTGCTTTATCGTTACTCTATAGAATATATTATTATTATTATTACTATTATAGCTATTATTATGTTATCATTTGTTATCTTCGTCTTGTCGGCAATTAAGTTACACTCGTAAAGCACTTGGCTTTGTTTCTGCACTTTGTACTACGAACCTAAAACACACACACACACACAAATAAAACTACCACACAAACACACACAAACACATCAGCTATTGTATCAGTATGTGCTATATGGAGGGGAAGGATGAAAGGAAAATTATCTAGAGGCATCCAGTGTAGCCCTTAAAGTACATTGTAGTATAAAAATAAAAATATATATGATAGGCCTACACGAAGCCACAACTATACATATATACATATATATATATACTACACACACACACACACACGGTGAATTACACTATATTTTATCAGCGTCAAAACAATTAAAACAAGTCCGCGAGCTGGGAAAATCTATTATATAGTATTGTAATGAGGAAATATAATATTAAACATTTGAAAACAAAAAAAATATAACAGGCTGATTACATAAATATATATTTCGATTGCCTTATTAAATTTTTTCAATATTATTTTATTGCATATTGTACTTTGCAGTTAGTCAACTATTTGCAAATTTATGTGCAGCTAATTATTTAAAAATACACAACTTAATTATTATTATTATTATACTACTACTATTATTATTATTATTATTTGAATCAGCAATAAAAGGAAATAAAGCACTATACTATTTAATTACCGAAATTGACATTTATGGTTACGTACTCGCATTTTTATTCTGCCATTTTCATACTTTATGGTTGCATGGGAGAGCTTTACAGTCATAAATATTGCCATCATTTATGTATGTATTTTATACTGCGACCGAATAGAAGCGACCGACCATTACTTCTCATCAGTCGTTTTTATTTTTGCTGTGTGGAAAATTTATAGAAATATTTTATCTGGGTATTTCCAGTGCATCGAGTGCACTAATTTCATTCATTATTATAACAATAAGGTTAAATGCGCATTAAATAATGTAGAAAATGTATCAAATTATCAAATGCCGCCATTTTTAATCAGAGCCGCTCACTTTTCAGTACTTGAGAGGGATGCAGACGAAATAATCGTTAATCGTGAAAACATTGAACCAAAATAAAGATAGTAGTGTTTGACGAGCTAACACTTGCCCTGTGCATGGACAGTAGCATAGTGCAGATCATCATCCCAGGAGCATAGCAATAATTGGATGGAGGCACAAAGTGCAATGGAAATGGAATGAACCTGTTATGTAATTATTACAAAGCATCTGTGATGGACTTGCATAGGAATTATCATTAGCCTCGGTTCAGTCATCCATTCAGACTTGACTGGGTAGCTTGTAAGTGTGGTAAATAAATAAATACCTCGTCGTGAACTTTGATCTTCCACCTGAGCACTCGGCGAGAGCATGGCGAGGGGATGGAAGGGAAAGACGTGGGTCAAGTGGCCTGTCGCAGAAAGTTGAAAGGTGACAAAATACCCAGAAAGACTATAAACATGGGACGGGTGTCATGATTATGATTGCACTAAATGCGTACAGCTATTGTCCTCTCAATCAATCTCTCTTTGATTACTACATATTATTTTTATATCTTTCATGAAAAGCCCAACGAACTTGTTGGGTTCAATCTTCAAGTGTGTCCGCTAATACTTTAATACGGCATTATTATCAATTGACAATTGACAACCCTGGATGTACCTATACCTTTCCATGCAACGGACCGTACAAAGACAAGCTATGGGGAGGTACATACATACATAGGTAGACTTGTTGCAGTGCTTTTTGTGTCGAGTGCCGTACCAATATGCGATCTGGGGTTTTCCAACTACGATGCTTTGGAAATAGTTTTTTCGAAATGTGTAGAATACAAGGTTTACACTTTTTGAAGAGTCGATTTTATATTTAGTGTGTTTTTGAAAAGGTGTATATTAGGTTTTTACACTTTTTGAAAATTCGATTTTATATTTAGTGTGTTTTTGAAAAGGTGTATATTAGGTTTTTACACTTTTTGGAAAGTTCTTTTTCAAATCAAAAATATGGCGTCAGAGTTGAAAACGGCCGAAATACTATGGCCATGGTTTGATCTTTTTTAAATGTTGAAATTGTTACTTGCACTTTTGAACATTGCGTACCTATTTTGAGTTTTGTACCTTGTCAAAATGCTAAAACTACTATTTGCACTTAAGAAAGAGACTAATTTGTAGTTTTGCACCTTTTCAAAATGTTACAAGCATTATTGGCACTTTAGAAAAACGCGCATTTATTGGATTTACACCCTTTCAAAATGTTCAACTCCAGATTTGCCTTTTTTTAAAAAAAATTTCCTTCCTTTTTTCCGCTCTAGAATTGTATGGCGTCATATTTGCGTGGCTCCTTTGCAATGCAATGATATGCGATACGGCGTTCCGTTGTGTTGTGTTGTGTTTGGTTCTGTTGTGAGATTCGTACGCGCCAAAGATATCCGTGGACAAGATGACAGGGTCGTATCTCATGTATCTGTTACCAGTAGAATGTGACATGCATTACAATACTACGAATGAATGTCATGTCATGTTTTGTGTGAACTCTAATCTGCATATATGACGTCAGCTATGTATCAAGTACGCCGCGATGGAAAGTGGCTATCATTTAATCATAGGAAACACACTGAATTACAAGATTATATTTATATTATTACATATTTACAAACATCAAATCCGTACCGGTGCACTAATCACTGATCTTACATAGGCTGTCAAGTACCTGTATACCAACTTTATTTTATATTTAGAATCCCCTATTCATTCTAACCTACATACGTACAATTTATTGGCTATGGCTTTGTGGACACTGTAACATGCTGACGCTTAATGCAATATAATAAAAGTAATTAAATTTGCCCGATTTATTTGATTGATGACGTCCCTTGATCCCATCGCGATCGGATAAAATTAAACTATCCATTCCATGGCACTACTGCACAGCTTTTGATTGAAAGGCAATCTTCTTGGAGCCATCATCTGATTTCTTTCCATCATTAGAGAGACGGCTCATTAAAAAATATTGTTATTTCCCTATATCTCTTATAGGGCTCTCTCACTCGTCAACTTATCATTACAGTTATTTGCCAATTACCAATTACAAATACGACACGACATGAGCTCATATTTTAATTTGCAATTATAAACTCATTCTCTCAAAGGCCCAGTGCAGCATGTACCTACATGCTCAGTCAATACGATGACTGGCCTGTCGTAATTACATCTAATTATTACTGTCCAACTTCCAACCGTTTAGCTTGCTCGAGCACTTGTTCTAATGGGCATTGAGCAGAGGTATGTATACCTATACCAAAATTGTACGAAGACTGTGTACTACTGTACGATGTGTAAAAATCCAAATTGCGTCAATGAACATTATGAAATTTAATTCATTTATTTATTGTCAATCTTAATCTGTGGTGCCTACCTACGAGGGCATCCATACATGTCTGTCTCTTAATTCGAATAAAAACAAAATAGGTCTACCACGCCACGTAGTTAGTTGCCTACGCAAGCTTCGTAATTTATCACCGCACTAATGATGCAAAAAACTCAACTGTGACTAAAGTCAGATTTTTTTGGTCAAAAAATGCCCCAAACGGTACGAAAAGCCAAGGGAACGCATCATCTTTTTATTTCTGTGGAGGACAGAAGTTGTTCGTCCTAGAATTCTGGGCTAATGGTATTTTTTTTAACGTTGAGTCAACAATCAACTGTTGTACAAAGTGTAAATGACAGTTTTACTATTTTGGAAAAGTGTAAATAGCAGTGACAAAATAAATGCGGGCTAATGAGACGTCTATAATTGCACAGGTGAGGTTTTCAGATGGATTTTCCATAAAATAAAATGTTTGGTGCGGTTGAGATAGTTGGGCTCATTACCATAAGGATGAGGGATAGCTGTTGCGGATGGAGAATTGAATTGAAGTTGATTGTTGGAGACGGGACAGTGTAATTGGAGCACTGTGTGTGTATTTTATTTACATTGACCAGACTGTCTATTATTAACTTATCTAGCGGGAGGCTGTGTGTGGTGGTTGTGGTGGATGTCCATGGGAGCTGACAAGAGAGCTTGGACGGGGCTGAAGTGAGGAGACGAGACAAGAGACAGGGAGCTGAATGGAGTGTAATTTAGTGGGATGTTGACAATGGATGATGGGATAGGGATGTCACGTCAAGAAAATGTCAACTGACTGACGAAGACTGAGCCACGGTGATTAATGAATCTTCCGCACTACTGGCACTATGCTATGGCCGGCCATTGGGATTGGGACTGACGACTGCATACTGCATTGGCACATTCATCTCCATCACTCCCCTTGCTCCGCATCAGTGTCTGTGTATCAGCAGATGCACTCTGCTCCGCTCTCCTATCCAACACATTGTTCAATCTGCCACTGGCTTCTTGATTTATGCCCAACACTCTGACCCTAATATCTGTAGCTCTGCCATCACAGTTGTTCACACTTAATGAGCCAGCCAATACATAGTCGTTACATCTTCTGTACCCTTCTTGCCACACAGAGAGCTTCTCCGGGTACTCAGAAGCCGGTCCCTTCAACGCTGTCGAAATACTACGCGTTTATGTACATGCGAAGTCCTTTTCTTTAATTCCGAGGTTTTGAAAACGGGAAAGTTAGAGGTTTTGCATACTTTAAAAAGTGTAAATCGAGGTTTTGCACAGTTAAAAAACGTGTAAATCTATGCTTTGCACGTTGTAAAAAATGCAAATCGACGTGTTGAATATTTTCACAAATGTAAATAAAGGTCTTGCATGTTTTAAAAAGTGTAAATCGAGATTCTGCTAAGTTAGAAAAGGTGTAAATCCGGGCTTTGCATGTTGTAATAACAGCAAATCGAGGTTTTGAAAATTTTCACATATTATGTAAATCAAGGTCTTGCATGTTTTAAAAAGTGTAAATCGAGGTTTTGCTCAGTTAGAAAAGGTATAAATCTGTGCTTTGCATGTTGCAAAAAAAAGTAAATCAAGGTTTTGTATATTTTAAAAAATACAATTCAAGGTTTTGAACGTTTTAAAAAAGTGTTAATCAAGGTTTTGAATGTTTTGAAAAAGTTTAAATCGCGTTTTTGAATGTTCTTAGAAAGTTCAAATCATGGTCTTGCATGTTTTAAAAAGAGAACATTAGAGGTTTTGAATGTTTTAAAAAGTGTAAATCGAGACTTTATATGTTGTAAAAATGTAAATCAAGTGTTTGAATGTTTTAAAAAAGTTTAAATCGCGTTTTTGAATGTTCTTAAAACGTGTAAATCATGGTCTTGCATGTTTTAAAAAGGGAACATTAGAGGGTTTAAATGTTTTGAAAAAGTGTAAATCCTGGTTTTAAGTGTTTTGAAATGAAAGTGAAAAAAAGAGAAAATTAGCTCTTACACACTACGTGCTTCACACTACAGAACTGATTTGAGCAAATTATGTTTAAAAACTGGGGAAAATACTGTGTGCTCCTTTTGAGTGATTATGGTCACGCGTCGCTTTGCTTCTCTAAACTGAATATTTTGCAAATACGTGTCATTATGCCTCGAAGGAAAATTAGATACGCGTCATTTAGTGCTATCTGTATTCTCCTTGAGTCGAGCGCAAATTTGGTAATAAATTATGCATACGAGTAGGAATTACAGTGAATAAATAAATTAAATTAATTAAACAAATAACAATGTTGAATATTCCCCAGAACTAACTCGGGAATAGAGTGACTAATGGCTCGACTCGTCGTAAGTACTGGAAACATTGGGAATTATGTTTATGTTGTTATTGTGCGATTAATATTATTCAAATTCAAATATCAATTTGCAAATGTAGCGGATAAATAATGATTTCCTTCTAGCAGTATTTTATTGGAGGACTTGTGTCGATTATTAAATTGAGACTTGGCAAAGTGATGTCGTCATCTCTCCACTCCGGATACCTCCTCTACACACCAAACGAAGAGAGTTGCTTCGCAGGTGAATTACATATGCATAGAGTTTGTATCTCTGATCGACTGTACATAATGGCATGCTGCTGTATGTACGGTGAATGGACATTTATATTATTGTAATTGGAGAGCCATTAACTATACATTGTGGCATGAAAATGACTACATGGCGCATTTATGGGGTGTATCAGCTCGATGGAATTTATACTTTGAAAACTTTAGGGCTCAATTACACTTTGAATAATAACACAAATAATCCTACAAAGTAGCAAATTACACATGACAATCATTTCTAGTAAATAATCAATATCCTCGTTACTTACACATTATTATCCATAATTGCTTTCATTATTTCCTTGATCAATTTTCCTATTTTGTAAAGCCAAGTAGCAATTAAACTGAGTCGACTGACTTGTGGGAATAAGCCCTCCCTATACCGAGCCTACCATTTATTGACTTGTTTTTCTATTGCCTTCTACACTCACTCAGGTACATACAATCATTGCATTGTGCTCCTTCAGCATAAGTTGTGCAAGTCATACAATTTACCTACAGAGTACATACACAAGCAAGTCTACACAATTAAGTCTTTAAATCATAAAGTATATAAAAATTACTACACACAATGCACAACAATAGTGTCTCACATTAGATAGACAGTCCAGAAACCCGTTCCCATCTTTTCATAAATCATCAACTTTAAAATTCTGAATTGTTTTAGCCCAGCTATCTAAATGCCTACGTCACTGTACTTTCAAAAAATTTTAAATACTGCCAAAGCTTTTATCACTGAATTAGTGATTATTTGATTATGCCTTTAGTTAGGCTGGGCGATCCTTAATCAAGACATAATAATAATTAATAATGATGCATCTACTGCCCAAAGGAAGGGTATGCCTCTACAAAAACAGAATGGACATTTTTTTCCCCCTATTTTTTTTTATATATATATATATATTTATTTATTAATGTTACCTGCCGCTGCTGTCAACGGTGAGCCATGTGAACAGTGGCAGGTTGAAGTCTGTTTAAAAACTTTCTAGATTTCTAAACATTTTTACAGATAGAGTAAATAAATTTTAACAACTTTATGGTAATAAATGCAGAGCTGACGTTAATGTGAATGAAATATGATAAAATCCATGAAAACGTGAGGTGACAGATGCACAATCATTCATAATTCTCCTGCTCATAACTCTTGCTGACGCTCTGACTGCTTCCAAAAGTATATCTTGACTGTAATATGGGCTCCACTGATGTATTATTATGATGGGCCGTATGGCAGGCAGGCTTTGCCAGAGTCACACACACACACACACACAAATGACATGACAATTGCATCTCCCAGTAGACAGACTCAACTTCACTTTAAACCTTGTATGTGGCCATTACATATTGTGTGAAATAATTTGTGTAATTTTCCTGTGATGATAAAGTACCAACGAAGCGAGTCTCGAAATTATTACAATTATTAATACAATTACACCTTACAAAATAAACAGAAATGAATATCTTGCGGTTAATTGTGAACATGTGTCAGTCCTCAGAGTCACTTTTCCCCCTTTTATTGTACGTAGCTATGACAGTCCACGTACAAAAAACCAATGTCTGCATGCATGAGAGCACGCTGGTGCATATATTTACACTATCATTACTATTATTACTATTACTATGATTATTAAGTAGGTATCTACCATTACCAAGATACATAGAGGCAGACAGACAGTCACAAAATGCCAAAAAAAAAAACAAAATGCAATGAGAGGAGAAAAAATTAATTTCGTCTTTTCCTCCTAGATCGTTATTGTATCAAGCTATTGTGACAATAATAAACGAGCATCATTTTGTAGGCACTTCCATTTGCATTGTATTGTGTGCCTCCAATTGTACTGCAGTCAATTCCTAATTGGACTATAGGCTACACCTATAGGCAGTTACAGTCGTATATTTTATTATTTCAAAAATGAAAAATATTGTAAAACAAAACGTGCGGAATTGTGTAATGGACTTTTGGATTGTAATCTTAACTCTTTAAAGTTGACTGTAAACATTTCTGAAACAATTTATTGATGGTGATAAAGATGGGGAGATAAGACGGAAAAAAAAGTGGAATGCATTATTGCATGGCTGGTTGTATAAAAATAAATTAAATAAAAATAAATGAAAAAAAAAATACTAAACATGTTTGAAAGACAGTGTATCGGTACTGTTGTACTGTAGTAGGTTGTAGAATCATTGTGGGAGTCCCTTTGGATGGTCTGTTCGTATTGAATTAGATGTTGGGATGTTTTTTGGAGAGGAAACTAAATGGCGAAGGAAGTTTTGTGTGTGTGGCTGCCTGATGACTGGGGCTGTGCTGTGCTGGTGGCATGGGAATAAAATGGAATCTATGAACTGTCACTATCTCTCCAACATCGTCATCATATGGTCGTTATCACATTTACTTTGATCATCATCATCATGGACGGCTTGGTTGTCGTTAGAGTCGCCAATTTGCCGGCCACCATCCATTCTACGAGGAGCAACCATCAGATGAGAGCAGAGAGCCCATCACACAACTCAGTCTAAGTGCCCCGTAACTTCCACTGTGGATCTTGGACGAGAGTCTGTAAGTACCTCTACTTGTGAGAGACGGAGCTTGTCCGAGTAGTTTGTAGCTTTTTTTTTCTTCTTTCGCCTTGTTGTTTGTATCTGTGTATACTTTGTGATGTTGTTGGGAGTTGTAGATGTGAGGTAGATAGTCGGAGACACGTCCCGATACATCCTCCTGATAAAGGATAAGCAGTTGATTTAGCAAATGTGCAGACGTCCTTCTTCTTCGTTCTCTTCTCCTCTGTCCGTCCGTCCCGTGGATGATGAGCAGCTCGATTTATAAGGAAACCAGCGAAACATGTCCATCTCAGATGCTTAGCACTCGCCTCAGATGACCACAGGAGAGTCAAGTGGAAGATTCCAAGACCCACATTCATCACACGCACGGAGCACATCATACACAGACGGACAGACGGACGGACGGAGAGAGAGAAATACAGTCACCGAATGGAACGAGGGAATGGCACTTGTTACGTCATTTGCTGGAGTATTTCTGGGACCTCCGTACTATTTGGGACTTTTTAAAAAACAAAATGAAATTATTCTTACTATTTACACTTTTATGAAATCTACAATGCTCATTGTTTAAAATTAATAACACCCTCAATGCTCAGGTTTACTACTTTTGAAAACGTAATTATCCGAAAAATTATTTTGTGGTCTCTTTTTAAAATGCAAATATCATAAATACAGTTTTTTCAAAACGTGAATATATCCGGTTTCACTCTTTTTGAAAATGTAAATGGAACAATTTACCATTTTTGAGGACAGAATTTGAATGTAGGCTTGGATGGCCGGGTGTTTTTTTTTGCAAAATGCAAATATCATGAATTTCGTTTTTTTAAATAAATATTTCCGGTTTCATTCTTTTTGAAAATGTAAATGGAACAATTTACCATTTTTGAGGACAGAATTTGAATGTAGGCTTGGATGGCCGAGTGTTTTATTTTCCAGAATGCAAATATCAGAATAATCTCATTTGCATTGTTTGAAACTATGGAATTAGGAGGTTTTACTGTTTCTGAAAAACAAAATTTAAGAAATATCGTTTGTTTAAAAACATGGTTGATACACTTTGCCATTTTTGAAGAAAGATTGTGTTTTTTAACTTTTTTGAAAAGGTGCCTAAAAGAAACTTTGTAACATAAAGAAAATAGTATTGGATTGTGTACTTGAAAAGGTAGATACAACATGCTGACGTTGAAGATCCACTGAGCATGAGTCGAGAAAGCAAATGTGATTTGTAGCATTTGGAAAGCCCCTAGTTAGGTTTATAGAGCCAAGAAGCAGATGTAAAATATTTTAAATTACCCTTTTTGCATTCATTCACACTCAGTCAGTCACTCATATGGAAGTTTAAAATACTTATATGGCCATTACTTTATCTCGTCTCTCTCTGTACGTCTTGTCCTCGCGTATGTTCGTACTTGAGTGTCCGTATGTACGTGTTGTTCCCTGCCTGCCCAACTGACTAGTGTGATGGCTATTGGAGTGAGGATTTGGTATGCAAGTGTTCGTCTGCTGGGCCACATGCATACTGATATGGGATGATAAAGGATGAGGACTGAGCAGGCAGGGAAGCAGGCAGGCAGGCATTTAACATGAGCGCATAAAGGGAGGGCTGAAGTTTGAATTGAGTTGAGACCCGATCTTGAACTGTTGCAACTTGCAATGTGAGATGAATGGAGGGTCATTAAGAAACCCTCATCATCATAAATAATCATAAACAACGTCGTAACAACATGATAAATTGCTCTTTTTCGACAGCCCAACCAAACCAGCCAGCAACAACAACCCAGCACAACCAGCATCACCATCAATATCATCATGAGAGAGCGGCCTCACTTCACTTTACCAAGACATCACATCACCACTACACTAACTCCATACTTAACAACTGCTCACAGCATATTTTACATCTTTCCCCTCCCCGCATCTCTGCCTCTGCATCTCTCTGCTCTCTACGCCGTCTTCGTCCCAGACCATCTCTTCCACACACAAGCCATAAGCTTCAACTTCAGCGGCAGCTCTGTACCTCCGTTACACTACTAATTCCAACGTGGAGTCGACGTCTCTCATATTTGTATCCGTCAAGTCATGAATATCCACAGAGCACTCCTTCTCCCATCTCAGCTCATCTTCATGACCATTCCATCAACTCCATCCTCCACGCAAATCCGTCCATTTCATCCAAAAACTACTCTCTGGAGCTTTTTAAAGCACTGCCCGCACTCATTTCTCCATTTATTACATTAAATTCACTGTCTAGAACACCCAACTAGCATTACTGTACTGCTATAGTAGCATCGTTGGGGCCTTTCAAGTCTCATGTGACTCTACCGAAAAGTGTGCTTTGGTTTGTTTCTTTTTTGAAAAGGCACACATTAGGTTTTTACACTTTTTGAAAGCTTATTATCAACTTATATTGCTAACCGGGTATATATGTTTTTAAAAAACTATTTGTTTGGGATGATTGCATTTTGAAGCCACTTTTTCAAATAAGAAATATGACGCCATTTTTTAAAGTGGCCCAAGTTTTGTTTGCGGTTGAATGGGGCTGAAATGCCGTGGTGTAATCTTGTTTTTAAATGTTGAAATTATTGTATTTGCACTTTTGAAAAGGCTACTTTATGGTTTATCGTTTGAAAGACATTTTTCAATATGAATAAATGTTGTAAGTACACTCCTTCAAAAAGTCGAATTCTATATCTGGATTTTTTAAAAAGGCTAACGTTATGTCGTGTTTTTACATTGTTTTTAAAGCAATGCATTACAGTGAGTTTGCTTTTTACTCTTTTGAAACCTAAAGCCTATGCCGTCATAGTTGCTACAATGCTCCATAATTCAACTTCCGCACTACAAAAAATAAAAAACTGAACAGTAAAGACAAACTATTTAACCAAATTTTGTTTTTACCTTTACCATGTAGTTACAACATATTTGGCATGATTCTTTCCCATCATTTTATAGGGATATTTGAATGCTCAATCTGTACTTGATGGGAGATTATGGTCAGAGTGGATAATTAATGACAGGAATTGATTGCTGAATTTATACTGACAAGCACCATGGGGGAATTTAATTGCTGTTATTTCCATATGTTGTCTGGCCGTTACTGTGCTGTAGGTACCCACACTTTGACAGCGACAGTTGAAATAAAAATGAGACACACAGACAGAGTGAGAGCTCAATGAATCTCACCTCGCGTTGTTGATGTTGATATCCCAGGAATAATAATCATAAATTTAATGAGTCTACTGATAGTTTTAGTCCAACGATGTGAGATGGGGAATGCATTTATGTGTGTAGTGTGTTGATGTATGCACAGCTACGCTGTGTCCTCGCTCTGTCCGTCCATCCATTAGCAGGCTTGTGAGAGAGAGAGAGAGATAAAGATAAAACGTATGACTTGACTTGGGTAGGGAAATAATTTCGAAGGAAAATGCAAGCCCAACTGCTAATAAGTCGGCATTAATTGGCCATTACGAGGAGGAATGGTGGTGCCAATTGGCATGCGAAATTTCATTCTATGCCAATACTTTATTACTCTCACTTGTAAATCTTAATAACATAATCACAACGTCCACTCTACACGTACTAAAATCCTGCAATGGACGCTCAAGCTAAAATACACTGTAATTATTATATTATGTCAAAGCGTGCAGAGTGATAGTGAGTCCTGTAGAGACCGTAGCGTCGAAAAACAGTAGTCGCTAAGGAGCCTTGCAAATATGACTAAAAGAAAAGCTTTCAAAATAATCAATTTTGATGCCAAATCCATTTCAGAAAACTCAAAAACTAAAATTCAAGTTTTAAAAAGTGCAAAAATTTAATTTACGCATTTTTAAAAAACACAAAATATACAAAATGCATCTTTTAAAAACATGCAAAATACTCATTCAAAAAATGGCGTCATATTTGGAAGGCACCAAAGCAGTAGTTATATAGTCGACAGACGGATGTATCTATAGTTCACACCCGTAACTATAAACACGGTATACCTATATGCACCTATCTGGATGACGGAGTTGAAGGGAGTACCGTAGTTACTAATTACATATAAGAGATTCGTAAATTAATTTGACTTCAATCTCCAATTTACACACGCTTATTTATTTATTGCATGATAATAATTATGTGAGTGATATCTTGAACATTTAAGCGCTATATTATGTTGGGTCAGCTATGCCGTAATCTCAGCTACAATTGCCACTTTATGCACTTATACTTTGTACGTAACGACGTACTCTACCCTACTGTACTGTATTCATAGCTACGTACATATGTATGTATGCCTTCCCCTCCTTTAACTCTGCCATCAATGGAGGAAAGTGCCTAGAATATTAACAATATAAAATGTCCGATAGAGATCATCATGATACATCAAGAAAGAATCACAAGAATTTTTATTATTATTTATAACTAATGTAAATAGAAAAATTGCATGGGGCTTTTAAAACGAGAATTTATGCTTATACTTTGTACATTTCAGCTTTAGACTCTACAGTCTTACGACCGTACGTAAAGATAGACGATACGAGCAGGCTTATGCCTATACATATATATACATACGGTAGGATGTAACCGTTAAAGTTGTACGGTACTCAGTACTACTGCAGAGCCTAGCAGAGGTTTCATTCCTTATTTTTTATTATTATAATTTATTTTATTGTTATTACCACTCTTCTTGTTCTTGTTTTGCCACAACACGACACGCCATTCCCATATTCCCATATTGTGACTATGCAGACAGACCAACGAAGCTCGTAGATATATATACATATATATGTATAGTATACAAATCTGACTATGAGTCTATATCCTTTGCATATAGTGAGGTACCCAGTGCGACGTAGGTACCCATCTTAATACAATGCGGACAGATGCACTGAAACAGAGCGAGCTTCAGATTTACGTAGTAAACGATTTTCCTATGATGGCAGTTACTATTATTTCCCTTGTAGTTCTGGTTCTGGTTGTGCTATAGATAAAGTGTCTCGTCTGATTATGCAGATAAAGCAAAACAAGATGGTAATAAGACATTAGAGACATTTACACATTATTATTGCATTACAATTATCACAATTTGCGATATTTTTCCGTTGATGCCCACATTTTTCCCATCGCCAGAGCAAGGAAGATGCCAAGAGGACACAAGGCAAGAGGACGAAGACGAAGACGGCTGACTAACTGCCTAGTCATAGAAGAGAGAAAAATGTGTATAATAGTATAATAATAATAATTGTATATTTTTTTTAAACAAATAAAGAAAAATAAATGGCAAGATGATTACATTTTCATAGAAAAAGATAGGCAAGTGTGGTATCTCTAGAATTATGCTAATGGTGAGTAGAAACGACCGAAACGAGATGATGATAACAGAGACATAAAAGAGAAAATCAGACAAATAAACATAAATTAAGGACTCGACTCATACACTTTGTGTCCTCTGCAACTCAATGACTGTAGACAGCTAACTTTACCATCAACAGATCTACAGGCACCATAACCATCGCATATACGTATGACAAATTACAAGTAGAACACATGGAAGCTGAGCGTACGGCTGCCAGGAATAACAATGAATAATAGTTGTAAATTACACTGTATTCCACGTACAAGTATAAGTAAGTACCTGAGAGGCAAGTGTATATATAGACACTATAGGTACATATATACTCCCTATAATAATGTGTTAGGCAAGTGTAGTTGTCGACTTACGACTGCGATTACGATTACGATTAGTTTAAATAGCCACAACAATTGAACAAAATGACAAACTAATGGTCAACTAATGATCCAGTCAAAATATCTCTGTGGCTACTGTCTCGGGGTACGACTGACTGTAGTGAAAGGGCTGGGAAGCTTTACACTCAAAATATGATACAGTAATATAATGTCCGTCATAATAGTATGTAGGTCGCCAGTGAGGCACCAAATAACACATACACTGGGACTGGGCTATAACTGCCAGGCTAGCAAATGTATACTGCAGATCAGTATAGGCTCTAGCGTCAGCTTCTTTAGAACACTGCCAACTAACTACGATGTCACACAAATGACTTTTTAAAGTACTGAAATGTCACATTTTTCACTTTTTTGAAACGTTCATTGTCCGTTTTTGCACTGTTTTGAAACTTGAATTTTAGCTTTTGCTCTTTTTTAAAACGCTCATTATCAGTTTTTGCACATTTTTAGAACTTGAGTTTTGGCTTTTACTCTTTTTTAAAACGTCCATTTGGTGATTTTGCACTGTTTTGAAACTTGAGTTTTGGCTTTTACTCTTTTTCAAAGCGTCCATTCTCCGTTTTTGCACTGTTTTGAAACTTGAGTTTTGGCTTTTACTCTTTTTTAAAACGTCCATTTGGTGATTTTGCACTGTTTTGAAACTTGTATTTTGGTTTTGCTTCTATTTCCTATTGGTATTTGAAGTTTTCTTGCATTTTTTCAATCGTTACTAACCCATATTTAACTTGTTTGAAAGTTCTTTTCCAACCCAAATCGTATGACGTGGTATTTCGAAGGTCCCTGGTAATTTATAAGCTGTAGGTAGGTACCTACTTATAAGGAAAATGCTATGCGGCACTTGTCTCCTTTTATTATAAAAGAACAATTTGGCCCATTTACAGAATTACAATAATACAGATTATATTAGATTGGATAGGCAACACTTACAAAAAAATAATTTTAAACAAGTGCGCAAATGACTGCATACTCGACTTTATTTCCACACTTACAACAGTGTATGGTCTCACATATGTACACATACAGTCCGGTTTTATTGAAACAACTGGTATACCGTATACCAGTAGTTATGCGGAATCGCATTGGATTGGGTGTAATGTAATGTCAATGTAGAATGGCAATGGTCAGGGTTTCGTTAGGAGTTAGAAGTGAGCGGACACCCCATCAAGATAGACGGAAACTGGATACTAGAGACCCAGTCGTAAGCATTATGTGTCGGGCCATGAACAAATTGCAGGATGAAATTACAGTCACTGTATGTATACGTCTGTCTGCATACATTCTGTATTTATGACGACGAGTGTCATAATAGCACATCATCTTTTTACTTATGAAGCAAGATCCAAGAAATAGCTGAGTAGATGGATTGTGAGATGGACAGTAGTGGCTACTTTCCTACTTGACTACTTGACTTTGTTGTTGTTGTTCCACCAGAATGTACGATGTAGGTAATTTATTTTATTATTATATTTTTATGAGTATTACGTCGTGTTTTTATTTAATTTTTATTTCCAGCGTTTAGTCTACACTGCACCGCACTAAGTTATTGCACAGTACACTTGTAGTTTGCAGTCAAAGTATTTCTACAATGCAATGTACTTGAGTTGAACTGGACTGAAGTAGATTGCTGGAAATGGGAAGCCTATGTATAAAAATGTAGGGAGCAGAGCTATATACATAGCAGAGCATAGCACACTTATTTTGGTTCTTTGCCTCTGTGTCCCATATTACAGTTTAGTCCTCCGCTTCCTGGCCAATTAACAATCGATCAGAATCAATCGATGTAATCGGCTAATCTGAATTTAAATAATTGTTTTCTTGTCCAGATATCCCCGAAAACACCATTTATATTTATATGGCCATGTACAAATTCGGGGTTTGCACATGCAATTGGAATCAAAATTAACATGGGGGGCTATATAATACTTGAGAAGCCCCTTCCTTCTACTAATTTCTACTAATGGCTTCTATATGCTATATTCCTATAGCGGAAATCTAGTGCTAGTTGAAACTGATAATATCTTGCTGCCGAACAATTATAGGTATTATATTTGTACCTATAGGATACGTACTTGTATCCATGTTCTGGTGAATTGAATAAATATCTGACGATGGCTATCTTCCTAAATTCAATAAAATAATTCATCCACACATGTCTTACTTCCACGAAGCCGTCCCATCCGAGCAGCGGTCAGTTGTGAGTAGTATTGGACTCATGACAGCAGCAACAGAAACATTACAAGAGTCTCTGCGGATACTACTTGCAATTATTTCCTTCTTTACATTTCCCTTCGTTTAGCTGAGCACCTCCACACATGATGCCTACAAGCCGTCCTTCGTGCATCCCGACTTGTACCTCTGCACGTAATTATAACTCTATTTAGCACGTACTCTTGACTAAGTACTACCTTCCCCATGCCAATCCAGTCCGTAATTCATGCCTTTATCTCCACTCGTATCCAAATACTACCAATGAGTGGGGAAGGGCAGCTTTAACGATGGACTCTGCAGGCCTTAATAATTCACATCTGCCGACTCACAACAAGTCAAATAATACACATTGTGTCCACAATAATCCATGTTCAGTACCATGTGAATGGATTGGACACTAAATGGACAGATACATGGATTGGGTGGTTAAAAACATTTAAATTGTGCAACAGTCACATTTAGCTATACAGAGAATGTGTAAGCGTCGGAGAAGATGAAGTCGCACGGCATTGTGTAGTAAATCGAGTACTATGCATTCAAGAAAGTCCAGCGTTCTCGAATGTGTAAAAGTAGTAAATGTACACTTTTATAAAGTAATAAAACTTGCCGCATACACTGTTTCAAAACATGTAAAACAGCTATCTACTCTTTTTTTAAACACACAAAACGGCTTTCAACTCTTTTTCAAAACGTGCAAAACGGCTTTCAACTCTTTTTCAAAACTTGCAAAACAGCTATCTACTCTTTTTCTAAACACACAAAACAGTTTTCAACACTTTTTCAAAACATGCAAAACGGCTTTCAACTCTTTTTCAAAACGTGCAAAACGGCTCCCTACACTATTCAAAAATAGTAAAACTGGTGATTACCATTTCAAAACTGAGTAAAAATGACATTTTCACTTTCAAAATATGCCAGAAGGGGATTTGCACTTTTTTGAAAGTAGTAGTTTGGTATTTAAAAAACTGAATTGTTGGGGCAGATGTCAAAAGGCTACATATTTAGGGATTACTTCACAATACTTGTATGCAGGAACTGGGCTTTACCCTACAGCGCTTCTTACACATACGACAAGGCAATTAACTAGGCGCTCTAAGACTGGGCTACAATGACTGGGCCATCGTAACAACAGTTTAAAGTACACTTGGAAACTTGGGATTGGAATCAGGAATAATGCATTGATTTGTATGCCATGCTGACGTGTTCTAAGAGGGTAATAACAAGTGGAATCCAGTGCTGGATGGTAGCAGAGGGGACTTTAGAGTTTAAACTGGACGACCAGGTAATCAAGGTAAACGTGCTTCACGGACTTCGGCTATGAACGTGTAGCCACGTCTTCAATGATATATTGTCTTGGGCTATTTTATTTGCTTTAGATTTTTTTTATGTTTCGACAGGATGTCATTGTTAGCCATCAGGAAAGTCATTAGATAGGAAAGGCTGATGTTAATGGTGATGTGTTCTGTTCAAGTGGTAGGTACTTCCATGGGCTACAGGCTACAATGCAATGCAACAAACACACACACACACGGGTCCAGTCCGTCAATCTAGAACCATAGCAGCAGAACAGGTGATGGCTCAAGCATTGAGTTTGCATTGAATGCGTGCTAAGATATCAAGATGAATGCATCATGCATACGTAAACAAAGCCAAATAAATGGGAAGTGACTGACAGGTCACATATTATTATTCACCTTTGGATGTTCTTCAATCCTCGTCCTCCTATACGTATACAACAAGCCTACCATTTTTTTTGTCTCATTTTTTCATCTCCTGTCTGTCACTCGAGTAATAATGGCAACTGAACTTATTTCATCCGATGACATTCCATTGTCGTATATTGTTGTGCTCTGTCAGTACACCTGCGAATCCTCAGCTTGAAAGAAGAAAAAAAAATCGAAAAAAAAACTAGGAATGGAACACATCCGTCCAAGTGCATTATGCAGCGAGTGAGTGACTGAGTGAGTTTTTTGTTTTTACAGTCAGACACACCAAGTCAGATAAATCACCCAAGGAAAATTGGATTTGGACTTTGCCATCATAAAGTTTGTGTGTGTGTGTATGTGTGTTGTGCGGCGGAATTAGACTTTTGTGTGATGGAAGATGGAATTGTGTGTGTGTGTGTGTGTGTGTGGAGTGTACTGAGGTGTGTAGAGGGCTCGTATCAGTCTCTTTTGGATTTTGATATATTTTTATGGGAGTGCTAAAATATTTGCTTGGATTTAACAAAATAACTATGTGTTAGGAGAATATAATTTATTTTATTCTAAATTTTATATAATTTATCTTTTACGGCTCGTCAAAGACTGAAATTGACATGGTCATAAAAGATGGACTCGTATGCCTACTTGAAAGTTGGAGGGTGAATGGGCTATAGGGTTCACAGCTAGCAGTTTTTTGTTTTCATTACAATCTTGTTGGTAGGTAGTTAGGTACAGGTAGGGTGCACCAACGTTAGGGGCCTTTCAACTATGACGTCATATAGAAATGAGACTTTTAAAAATGTGTAAATAGCATGGTTTCCGCTCCTTAAAAAAACTACGATCTAACAACATGCATTTTTGAAAATGTAGTAACATGTTTTACACCCTTTCAATAAGCTCAAGTATATTTTTGGATATTTTAACCTATTAGGAACTAAGGGAACATGGAAAGAATGCTTTACAAAAGTGTTTAACTCCATAAATGCATTTTTTCAAAACGGTCAAAACTAGTAAATGACACTTTTTCAAAACGGTCAAAACTAGTAAATGACACTTTTTCAAAAC
>JAQFZC010000384.1:0-54195 GCA_034695205.1 Dicyrtoma fusca | reverse complement strand
AAGCTGAGACTGGACTTGGGACACATTGCAACTAAGCATACACCGGACTTGGGACAAATTGCATTTACACAGACGATATGTGGGCTATATAGTTATTACTTACTGAAGTTGTTTATGGACTCTCTGAAGGTGTCTTGTGCAAGTCCTAAGTCCTATTTTGACAAACTTTAGAAATACAGAAACTAAAGCGATTCAGTCGTAGACTCCCAAAATGCATAGCGTAGAAGTAGACGATAATGTTTGTATTTTTGTTTTGCAAAAAAGGAACCCTGCAGGTTACCGATTACCGAATGTGTAATGCTAACGCAATTCAAAGACCATGACGCTTCGTGCGGGCGAGTGGGAAAGACCAATTAAGTAATAAAATACATTTGGTTTTATTGTCGGCTTTCAATAAAGTCATAATTAGTTTGTTATTTGAAAATTGCTTTATATATGTAATAGTTGCTGAATCGTATAGATACTCAAAGTTTCATTTTGTAACCTTTTGTTTTGCGTGTACAGTGCAGTGTGTGGAAAGCTGCGTTGTCTATACGTTTTTTTTTTTGAACTTGCGGTTTTAGATTTCAGACGAGATAAGAAATGACATTTAGAAATTTCGAACTGCCTTATTAAAATTCCTATCACATGTTAGTTCCAGAGCGTATACATAAATCATTCGTTTTTTTAGGCGTCGTAAAGACAAACTGTCGTGGGAATCTTTTTATTTTACTGCCTGAGCTTCTTAGTTGTAATTATATTAGGTAGTATTACGCATGCTCAGGACATAAATATAATCTAATCTCGCTTTTTTTCCATCATTTTTCTTTCTTGAAGAAATAATAATAATAATAAATGACACATCCTTCTTGGAAGATGCGCTTGGTGAATGCGTTTTATATCGTCCAGCTCCCTTTTGAATTTTTGGGAACATTTTGGTCTCTTATTACAGAAAATGATTTCCATTCAAAGGGATAAGGAGCCGTTGGCTTGGCTTCTTCGATTTTGCGGTTGCGGTACGGCCCAGATGGCCTTCTATTTTGGAGAAATGATGAAGAAAGTTGTATTCAACCGGTCACGCAGCTTTTACAACCTCTCCGGGTGAGGAAGTTTTACAGTTTATAGCAGCTTCATATACACAATTTCGCGTGCAATTATTTTATGGTCTTTTAGTTTTATTTTCCATTTTAATGTAAGATTGTTGTTTTTAAATATCTAAAGATGGAATACAGAATCTTGGATGGGCTACCTTGCGTGTGGACCGACCGACAATCCAGTTGGAAAAAAGGACACACTTATAATATGCATGCTACATCTGATGTCGACAAAATCAATCGTCAATGTTTAGGACAATTCTATAGCGCACTTAGATAAGTATATAATAAATGTACCTGGAAACAGGGATACCTACCTGGATCTTTCAGATATGTACATGTAGCTAATTTCGCATTTTTGTTCTTATCACAAATCAGTCCGTATTCTGCTGATGACCTAAACATACATTGACAAATCCGAATAATCTCTTGATAAGATAACCAACAAGATAATATTTTTTGTAACTGCGTGTAAAAACTGGTCTTGAGTCCACTGCCTACTAATGCAAATGCTAAACTAGATAATAAATAATAAAACAAAAAATGATTTCCTAATAAATGAAGCATTCACGTCACCCTCAATATTTTTAGCTTGATAGCAGTATCCATTGATTAAGTGTCGTCATTATCATAACATTTATTTCAGTCATTTTTATTCAACGGAGTGTAAATCTCGTCGACCAAGAATACAATACTAATATATATAATAATACATTACAACAAGGGACATATAATTAAATGAATTTTACTTAACCATTTCTATTTTCCATTTGCAACAAAAATAATATACTAGACATTTTTAATTAGTTAAGTGTTAATTACTACCAGACTTAAAATGTATAATCACAAAATTGCAAGAATTCTATTACTGGGAATATTTCTGGCTATAAGTTTACAGGATATCAGTGGTGCAGTAAACTTTGCTTGCAGTGGAACATATTGTCAGGATGCACATCAACAAGTTGCTTGCTCAGCCAAGAGGAATTGCAGTACACAAGGATACCGTCAATACTTGACACCTGAAGAATGCAATTGCTGCCCGGACATTTTCTGCATTGAGTATCTGAAGGAGGATGATACGTGCAATTTGAATACAAATCCAGCACAAGTCAATCTTTGTGGTCCTTTTCTGACGTGTAAAGAGGCTAAAGGTGACACAGCCAATTGTCAACTCAGTACGTACAACAATACATTTCATACTCATAGAACATTTTTAATTATTATTGTATCACATTTAACCTTTTCGAAACGGTACTATATCTAATTTTACATCTTCTTGAAAGTGCTAATTTCTTCTGTTACATCTTTTTTAAAATGCCAGTTTCTTGTTTTACCCTTTCTTAAAGTGCTAATTTCTTGTTTTGACCTTTTTGAAAGTGCTGTTGTCTTTTTTTGTTTGTTTACAACTTTTTTAAAATGCCCGTTTCGTGTTTTCACCTTTCTTAAAGTGCTAATTTCTTGTTTTGATGTTTTTGAAAGTGCTATTGTCTTTTTTTTTTGTTTGTTTACATATTTTTGAAAATGTTACTTTCTTGTTTTGACCTTTCTGAAAGTTTTAATTTCTGATTTTACATCTATTTGAAAACGTTAAATTCTAATTTTGACCTTTTTGAAAATCTTAGTTACTGGTTTTGAACACTTTTAAAAATGTTATTTCTAGTTTTGCCCTTTTGAAAAAGTTGATTTCTAGAAAAGGCGCTTTTGCTAAGCATTCTTTCTCAGGTTTCACAGTTGCGAATAGGTTAATGCGCCGTTCACTGACAAATTAAGGATTTTTAGCACGAATTTAAATAGTCTCCATAACATAGAAGTAACAATTCAAAATTGTAATAACCCTTGTATTTACAGTTTCCAATCACCCTTGCATGCAAGAAAGGAAATTATACACAGATAACTTCCAGACAGGCGTCGTTGGCACTGCACAGTTTCAGCCACAGTGTGACGCAGGTTAGTTTTTGGAATTGCATAGAAAATAAAATGGTAATTAACAATAGTTGGTAGGTCGTAGCATTCCTCACAATCTACATAATACTTGTGCTTTAATTTTGATATTACAGGAGGAAGATACGCTCAACGTCAGTGTCTTCCGGGATCAGTGTAATACTACAATAGAATACACATTTTTTTGCTGTTTGCCTAAGTCAGATTCTAATTCTAATGAGACCTATGTATGTACATAAACCGGTGCACAAGTGTAGACGTTTTTAATACCCGAGAGTAGACAACTTCTTTGTGTACATTTTATTGAAATTATGTACTATAATTTTGTGTATGTGATCTGTATTTAGATGTTTTTGTACAAACTCCCAAGGCAAGAGACTCTTTGGTGTGGGACTTCCAACGAAAACGATGAACTGTAGTAAGAAATTAACTTTTTTCGAATGCAAAACATTTCCCATAAATTATAATTTCATGCAAGAACGACTGACTGGCTTTCTGTGTCCATTTTTGAAATCCTTTTTTTTCCAATGATTTCAGAATGTTCCAAAGACATTGACATGCTTACGTCTGTCAACTTGTTTGAAGGGCAATTGCCTCGCTGCTTATCCAACGGTGACTATGATGAGATGCAATGCATTGAAAGAAAGTGTTGGTGTAGATCCAAGCCGGATAAAAAGATGGACATTCAAAAATTTAAAGAGCTCCCGTGCTGTAAGTCCTTACTACATGTATGATACTATAAAGCCTATTACCCATTTAGCGTTTGCTATAGTTCGAACTTCTTTTATTATGAAACTGATTCCTAGACGATCCGGTGCTACATCCCTCAAAGCCCACGCTATATCTCCGTGATTGTGAGTATAAAAAGGGCGAGATTGAAATTGCAAATTTGAAGGCTAAAAACAGTTCTATTGTTTTGCTTGTTGCGGATTTTCCCAAGTGTGATTTGGACGGAACTTTCAGTCCATTACAGCCTC
The DNA here is from genome assembly GCA_034695205.1 of Dicyrtoma fusca. Lineage (NCBI taxonomy): Eukaryota > Metazoa > Arthropoda > Collembola > Symphypleona > Dicyrtomidae > Dicyrtoma > Dicyrtoma fusca. Next base: position 50,204 of record JAQFZC010000384.1, on the reverse strand, counting down.
GGAATGACAAACTAGTCTGTGTTGATTCGAAGGGGAAGCAAATTGAAAATTTTCAAATCCAGAAAAACTCCCCTGTTGCAAATAAAATAGATTGCTGTAAGTCATACGTCATACGTGGTTTTGTAATACTTTTCCTTTTTAAAAACATCATTAATGCTTAGGGAAGGAGAAAGCATAGAAGTGTTTCCAATTATTTAGTCAAATCGGGTCTTTTCCATTTTCTGTTAACAATTCTAGATTGTGCCCGAATTCGGAAGCTGATGGCCGGTAGTGTGAATGGAATGCCGACCTGTTGCAAATACGGGAACTTTCGAAAGTGGCAGTGCAACAGCTCCATCTGCTACTGTGTTGATAGAGATGGGAAGCAAATTGTCACTCCCGGGGAAGAACCCCATGAAGTCCATAAGGACGAAGTTGACAAGCTTAAATGTTACAGTCAAGGCGATGATGACTGCACATATTAGTTAGTTGTATGTCTTGCATTATGTGTAAACGGTGTTGTTTTCTGTCAAGTTTTTAGGAATTTTATTTAATAAATGTCGGTGTTGCACTATTATTAAAATCCCAACCGTATTTTAAATACAAGTCTTAAACTTGTCTCGAACAACCCCTACAGACAGACTCCTCGGAATTTAAATTTGGATATTGGGCATTTAGGCAAGTTCTTCACCTTTTCAAATTGGCTACTATTTCTCTCCATCCCTTCCTTCACGTATGGCTCATGCCTTTGCCTAAAATATACCGGTTCATTCTCTAGTTGGGGAATATATGGACTTCTCTTGGTCATCACCTCTAAATAATGCCATTGTAGTCGACGAAGCTGTTCTGGTGTCACTTCTATTCTTTCTGGCTCACCCACGACACGCTTTTTTTGGGTCGACTTTTAACTGTCTAGCTCTGTCTTAATGTCACCCCTAGTCATTGCAGAAGAAGGTCCAGTACGTGGTCCAGCCTTCTCCCCTTCTTTATTCAGAGCTCAATTTCAGTCAAGTGCAGCTGCAGACCTAAGTCCTTGCCACATGCATAACATTTACATATAAATCTACCTACCTACCTTTTGCTTTACTTTTTGTGACCCAGTTCAAATGATTTACCTACCTTAAATCTAGGATTGCTGGAATGTTCTATGAAATTGACTTGTTAGAAATATCAAATATAACTTTTTCTCCTTTTGTTTTGAAAAAACAAAGCGTTTTTTAGCTTTCCATACGTAGCTATGATAAAAGAAATATTATGCATAACAATTCTATAATTAGCTCTACAGGGCTAACTTTAACTGACAGCCTGGAACTGTTGTCAGTAAAAAATTAACTATCAGTCACGATTCGAGTCCGTTCGAAACACTTCAGGATTTTATAGTTTAAGAACGACAAACAGAAGATGGAGGATTTCGAGGAACCACGCAATGGGGACGACGCTGTTTCCGGATCTCCAATACTGGCACAGGCATTGGGGGCATCAGCGCCAGCGAATATAACTTTTCTTGAGTTGACACAAAAAGAAGCTCAAAGTTAGTTTAGTTAGTTTTTTTATAGATTTTATGCCATTGCCAACGATAGTGTTAAAAGAAGCCAGTTTCTTGGACATCCATAATTTAAACATCTTTAATTTTTAATGAAGCGTACTATTCAGTATCTCTCTGTCTAATTTCCGTGGTTCACTAATCTAATTTTACTTTATTGTAGAGCAAGAATATAGTGAAAATATGCACGGCCCGGGTTGCCCCTTTGAGGTAATAACAGTTCGGCAGATTCTTATTAGACACCGAGGTTCTCGAAGTGGAGAAAGAATTAATAGAACTCCAGAAGAGGCTCTACACTTAATCGAGCTTTACAAGGAGCAACTAGTAGCGGACGACACCTCCTTTGCAAAGCTGGCTTCGAAAGTTTCTGAATGCTATTTCGCTCAACCGGGTGAAGCTTTCATCCTTCAGCGGGGTGCTGAGCCAAGCCTGTTTGAAGTTTCAGCTTTTGCACTTCGAGCGGGGGAGATTTCTGGAATCGTCGAGACTGAAGCTGGATATCATATCATTCTCCGAATTGATTGAGTCTAGGTACACAAATACATGCAATTTTTTAGCACATTATTACGTAAGTACCGTAAATGACCGAATTATTGCCGGAGCTCAAATAATTGCCGGGGCTCGAATAATTGCCGGGTCTAGATATGTATTCATGTAGAAATATTCAATAATTGCCCAAATAATTGCCGGGTTTGAGGCTCATAGTTTGGATAATTGCCGCGGCAATAATTCGGTCATTTACGGTAAATAAGAAACTTAATTAGGGGTATTCGAACTTTATTATTCCATCAAGTTTTTCTTACAAATGTGTATGTGTCCCAGTCCCAGTGTCCCTATAGCTATGTATATAGTACGTAGTTTTCTTTATAAATATCCTATTTATATTTAAAAATATTAATATTAATTTGCTCATACAACTAAATAATTTGACTTCTGTAGATTGAAAATCATTTCTTTATTCTGTAGAATATTATTATGTATCAGCATCACATTTATGAAGAGCACAATCCACTTACTTCATGCCTTACTTCCTTATTTTGTGTAAGTAATAATAATAATTATCATTGAAGTATATTATTACGTGTACAAGTAAACAGCTTTGCATACATTTTATGTATGTACATGCTAATAAAGTATGGTTGTAAATGTACATTTAGGCTGGCAAGTAAACTAAATCTCTTTGTGACAAATGTTATGCGTTTTGTAATTGTTTTGTTTTGAAAGGAAACTGTTTACTGATATTATGCAAGTATCTACCTATGTATGTATACTGCATACCCGTAACTATAAAGTCATTCTCTATAATAACTATAACCAAATGCTCCTGCATTTGATTTTCACACAGTGGCAACATTCTTAGGTATGCATTTGGATTGTTGTTACGCACTTGTGTTTTCGAAGTAAAAGTAGTCAGCGAAGCAGTGGTCCTCCATATATTCATGTCTGGCCCGAAAAACGTTCCGGCTGAAATTCATCCGTTAAGTCACTTATTTTTTTCGAGCAATAATAATGTTTCTTTAACATTACAATACATAAAAATGAAATGCATTAACTTTAATTAAACTAGGCAATACAAATCGACCTGTGAGTTCTAATTTTCACTCTTTCAAAATAACACTACTTTATACATAGCAATATAGCTGCAGTAAGTACTACTATATACATGCTACAAACTAGTAAAGACTTTTCAATGTAACTTTTTTCACAGGACGCACATGCATAGTTTAATCAATTAAATTCGTAAATTGTGATCATACGTTATTCCAGCTGCTTTTAAATTTTCATCCCGAGCTTTATTTAATGCATGGAATTCAGCAATTAAGTGCATCATCTTCCTTGGCTGCTCCCACCAACGACTGCACATAATAATTTGAGTCCTTCGAAGAAACGGATACCTTTCAGTCAATAGCTTTGTTCGATCATTCCAAACTTCCTGACGCAGGTCTCTCCACACCTAATATTACAGGACGTTCGTAATTTGTAGATATTTTTAAACAAAATCAATTTAGAATAAACAAGTAATAAAACTTACATTGGCTGCTTCTTCGAATGTTCCATCAACAAAGACTGTTCTTATAAATGGAGGGAACGGCAGCCTCGTCGTAGGTCTGGGACTTGGTTGTGGGCATCGTATTTGCAATTCGACCTGGTCTACTGAGGGCCTATACTCCTGCAACAAGTTCATTTGTCAGCTTCCACTTGGGATATTTATACTGAAACTGAAAACGTAAACACTAAATTAACTGCTTTTGTGTGTAAAGAAACACAAATTTTAATGTTTCTTATATTTTATTCACCAGCAGGGTAAAAGTAGAGCGACTCCCCAACGAGTTCTATGGAGGCTAGGCAAATTAAGTGTTGTAAAATATTAAAAAAGACGAAGTATCTTATTTAAATTACAAAACCGAGGAACGAAAAAAAATTTCGACGATGTGACCTAGTGCTTTGTGAAGAGTGATTCAAAGCCATAACAGCTGAAACTAAAATACACCTTCCGTTGCCCTACGTTGCCTCTCAACCCTTGAATTCAAGGGAATTCTTTAACCTTTCTATTTCCATCACCAGTGTTTATTTAGCTACTCTCAACCCTTGAATTCCAGGGAATTCTTTAACCTTTCTATTTCCATCACCAGTGTTTATTTAGCTAGTCTGGAAGTCTACATGGCAGGCTATTTCTACATTTCCACATATTTGTCTTTCTCATATGCAAGTATTTACTTATACATAGCTTTACAAAAATTATCTATGTACTTACAATGGGGTCATTTGTTAAAAAAACTCGGTTCTTAAAAATCAATGTAGTCGTGCATGGAACTGGTATGACATCCTTCCTACCTGTCGTCGTTCGATTAGATTTATCATGGCAACTAACTTATAGGTAATTATACAAACAAGGCGAAGAAATGGCCAAGATACATTAATTTTAATTCCAATCAAAATGTGTGCAAAGAAATTAATGTTATCCGAACCCACAAAACATTCAGGATTGTAACAAAATGTATGTATCCCATCCAAAGCCACAGATTTTATTAGTTTTTGCGTGTACACAGGATCCCTTTAATTACATAAAATTAATTTAGTATTACAGTAACAGCAATATTAGCTTAAATTCATAATGTGCAGTCCTGATAAAAAGTGAATAATGATCGTCTTTTGTACTCAATTAGAATGAATTGCTTTACAACCACAGAACAAAGAGTAATACATAATAAAAATAGAGCACCCATTAAAATCTTCAGCAATAAATACACCCGATTTAAACATTAACATAATAGATAATAATGTAACCGAAAGCACCGAAGTGAGAAAAAATCACAGCAATGATGTACAGTATCTGCTATACATGAATGGCTGAATAAAGTTAGCTAACAAATAAAACCAGAACGAGGGTATATTATCCAATAAATTAAAAAATTCAATAAAATAACCCCTAGTTTCGAAGCTCAACTTAAATTAATCCTTAGAAAGTTTAAAATTTGATTTTTTTTACCAGGACCATCCAATGAATACCTTGTACTATTATTTTGCACATTCAAATTCAACTTTCAATACCAATTTATTGAACTTTGGATGTAATTATTATTACATTATTATAACCTTCCCTACTGACATTCGGCAGCCGTTAGCTTAAATTAACACAGATACCTACACGGAAAAACATAAATATTGACAAAATGGAATTACAATGCATTGTGGAATCTCATGTTTGGCAAATTAATGGAATTAATTATCTTTATCTCTTCTTGTGCTTGCTTCTAACGTGCGTCATGTTCTGTGTGTTCTGGTGTGAAAAAATTGATTGTGGAAGTGTAATTTCAACATCAGGAAAGATTTGCTGTATTCAATTTCTAAAAATGTTCTTTATTTCTTCTTTTTTAGCTCTTTTAATTTCTTTTTCTCCTCTCGCTTCCGTTCCTTTTCCTTCAAACTTTGGACCAAGCGGTAGGCGAATAAACCTGTGATGAACAAAACAAAAAATTAAAATCAGGGGAATTATAGGGTCTCAGATTATAAACTATCGTCCATAAATAGTGAAAGGGGTACATCCTGGATACACTTTTATTTTATTCTAATAACTATGACTAAGAAAAATTTTGAACGAATTGGCTTATTGAATTTCACAATGCGCAATGCTTAGATTGAACATATTGATTTATAATATCGTTTCTGAACGGCAACCGGCAACAGAAGTTCCGGGTTAGAATAAACATATTGAAAAGGAAACTTCAATTAATTATAATGTTAAGAAAAAGTCAAAATATTTTTACCGACAAATGTAAACAAAATTAAAAACGCGATAAGGAAAATAGACCAGTGAATATTCATTCCTGGTCCAGCAGGAGAACTAGAAGCAGCAAGCTTTTGCTTGAACCCTTCGACAAACTCCTTCAGTTTTTCAACATTGATGTCTTCGTCTGTACTTTCTAGTTGTTCGCCAGTATCTACACCTTGCGATTGGTGTAGTGCTTTTTTAATGTTGGCTACCGTCTCTTTTAATTTATCTGACATTTCGAATTTCTCAAAATTTTATTACTACTAAAATTATGAATAGATGCCGGCTGTCTACACCTGTGCTCGCAAATGTCTCTGATGTTTGTGGTTAATGGAATCAGTAGCTCGGAGCCTACGATCCAAGATGTGCTTCGAGCTTTTTTTTTGCTACACGAAGCGTAGTTGGCTTCCACCTTCCACGATTAATGATAAGGAGCCACGTTGTCGATTTTTTGAATAGTTAATCAAGTGATTCAATAATTAATAATAATATTACTTAAACGACTGAAAGGAGTACATATCCCTACTACATATGTATGTTATACCTTATCATGGTTTTTCATAGAGTAATCAATTTAATCCTTATCATGAATGCTTGCTCCAAATAATATTTTCCTCCATAAAAATCAAACATCATTCAATGTTATAATTAATGTGGAAAGCATGGATGATAATTGCTGAATTTACAGAACGAAAGGGAAAAATAGTACAGCTGAGGTTTCGTTGTATAGGTTGCACACGTGTCCACCAAAAGCACTGTTTGATAAACCCTAAAATTACTTGCAAGCTTATAATTCTTTATTAATATGTGAAGCAATTAATCTCACAGCTAGTGCTCCGTTGGAAGCTGCTCTCTGCCACGTTGTCCCATTTTACTTATTATTATGCAAACCTTGTACACCTACCTATGCACCTATCTCTTTCAGCGATATTGTATCATTGGTACTCATTTATTAGACACTAAATCTGGTGCTAAGGCGCCACTTAAAAGCCAAAAAACATTATGTACTGACTCTTAATGTATACTTAAACCTACTTACTGGCACTGGTTCATTGGTACTTTTAAATATTTACTTTTAACAAACCCACTTACCTACCTAATTTCATCTGTCAAATAGGAATTAAGGAGTTATCATACATTATGAACGTCAAATAAAATATTATTATTCAACAAAGAACAATCACAGCTACACTGTTCGTATTGCATTACCAATAATAGAATAAATTCAACACGACATTTCAACAACGCGCTTTCCTTTTCACAGTTCAAGCACATAGGAGTGCACACTACCCCTGAGCCCCCTTCAACCTCCAGTAATGTCACACTAATTAATACATAACAATACGTAAAACACTGATACCTACCTGATGCACACAGTGATTACTATTATTCTACGATTAAATCGTCGACTTTATTACAAAATTGTTATAATATGTTAAAGACTTCCTGACGATACAGTCAACAGTTGTTGACTGTGGACTGGCCACCCTACCTAGCAATAGTTTAGCTTGAATAAAATAATAATTTCAATAAAAAACTATTTTTTTTTGTAAATCAGTATTTTATTAATTAAAAATAGTGTAAATAAATACAGCATACCTACAACCGTGAATACAAGTACACCAGCCACAATGAAGACCATGTTATTAAATCCATGTTCCAGGGGACCGGATTTAGGACTTGTTAGATCAACCATATTGGGAAGACAAGAAACTAGATAAAAGTTAAAGTCAAAAGTCAAAGCACTTTCAATTATGTAGTTACAATTTGTTTAGCATTCAGCATTACTCTTGCAAATTGCATTCTTTCATCTTTCCTTAATTACATTTATAAGTACAAAGTATAAAGGATTTTTTCTCAAATAATGACTTGTAATAACAAATAGGTACGTATGTATGTAGGTCATAGGTAAAAATAAAGGTAGGTAAAACTACATTGCCCCTTAATTTTCCTGACTGTCTATAAATTCTGAATAAAAGAATAAATAACAGATGGTAGCAACTAATTACAATTAAGCATTAATCCAGCATTTTTGTGTGTAGATAAATAAAGGCATACCGGCGAATAGAAGCTGATTACAATATCTATTTGCTGTAGTGCATTCAGAGCATGGCTTGAATTTAAACTAACTAACGAGAACAACTACATACATTACAATTACAACAGTGACAGGCAGTAACAGTACAACTAAAAATATGGTGATTGTTTACCAGGTAAACATAATGGTAAAAATGCGTCTGGTAGAATGTTACAAGCCTGTACTGTGCAATGAAATGTTATTTTACAAAAAATAATGAATGCAATTACCGGTTGTGCGAGTGGGAAGGGTCCGGCTCCTCAAAATATGGTCAAGTGTGGAAAAAGTGGCGACGTGTCGTGTCAGAAGATCACTAGAGGAAACTGCTACTATGCTAAAATACAAATGATCATTAACTCTCACTACTCACTATTATAACAGCCTTCAACGCGTCTACTGTGCAACATTCAATGAACTCGCTGTAATGCAAAAGAGATGAGCTGATGATGAGCCCAAAGCCTGATTTTGATTTGGATTCCAAAATGTTCAATCCAATGACAGCTTCTTCGTCTGCCGCCTTCTCCTCGTCCAAGGATTCGTTCAGCGTTGCGAGAGTGACAGACAACAGAGATTCAATGAAGTTCTTCACACACTTCACACATTGTCACACAAGATGAAAGATGACCGAAACAGAAAAACCAAAATTATACCGAAATTTCGGTCTTTCTGTTTTTAATAGAGACGAAAGAGATTTAGCGTAGAGCTTTGTTTGCATTCAAGGAAACGAGACCTAGGATTATCGAGAATGAACTTCATTTTATGAAATTCCATTGCTATTTAATATTTGGGCTTGGGCAATTAAAGTTCATAAAATAAAGCTTTGCTGCCGCCAACGACAGTGTGATTTGCAATTTGCAATGCCCGCTGGATCCGGTCCGGTCCGTGTACCGGTTTCCGGTAAATCCGGTTTCGGTTACGGGTGTTGAATGTAAAAATACAATTTTATTATTATAGCAAATACCTATTCTTATTCTTTATAAAAAAAAATACAATACAGAAGTAAAACTGTAGCGACTGTGATAAGTGTGATGGCCAGGGACTCCAAGCAAGACTGAGACAGAAATGTCTCATCTCTCAAGTCTCAAATACGACGGATCCTACCTGGGAAACTATTATTTTATTATTATAATACAAAATGCAAACACGAATAAACACAAATGAATGAAACAAATCAAATAGAGAAAAGGCAAAGGCAACTTAATAAAGTTTTGTTATTGTTAGTTTGTTGGTGGTCTAATGACACGACAGAAGACAAATGGAATGAAGAAAAATATGACATTTTTGTTTTGAAAAGCTATATGATATACGACATACATAAGATACATATGTACATAATTTTGTCAACAAGATGAAAATCCACAGCTTTCTCAAACAACCTCAAGCAAGCTTCCTTGGTCATTGGTCATTGCATTGTCATTTTGCCATTGCCATTTGCCATTAAATATTGCATTGCATTGTGCATTATTATTATAGATAGGTCTGTATAATAAGTTTCAAAATATAAAGAACAAAGTTTGGATTTTTACAAGCGAAAAGCGTAGATAAATTACCTTGGTAACTGATTTTGTGGGCTGGCATAATACGTGATAAATATTAGGGTTTAGAATATATTATGCTTTAAAATCCTATCTGGTTTCTATGTAGCATCTAGAATCTAGAGTAGTATTACCATTTGGCAAACAGCATTTCAAATTCCACACAACCGCAGGCAGAGATAGCAATCTAACTTCTACAGGGGCAACAGGGGAAAAAGTTGTGGGGTACTTAAGTAATAATACAATACATATATACAAACAAAAGTCTCTCTCTCATCTTCAGGAAAGATACATGGCTTTCCAAGATGTGTAGTGTAGGATTTATTATATTATTCCGTAATATTATATTATTGGATGTAATATATGTATATATGACCGTTAGCGATATAGGTTTTATACATATGTAGGTACCTACATATGTATTTTAGTAGCAAACTGTAAACAGTAGTATAAAAGCTTTACAGGTTAAGATTGTTTGAAACTGATGAAATGGTTTATTTCTAATGTTTTATAAATTAAGATAGGTAGGTGGGTTACTTCAGGTATTCTTTTTATGTTTAATGGATCAATATGTAGAAAGTTATAAAACAATTTACTTCAATTTAGTAAAGAACATCAAATGCACCTCTACAGGTACTCATTACTTGATCTATGATAGAAGTTCCAGTAATTAATTTCAGTACACAACGGCTAATTACAAATGTTTGTATTTTCCAGCGTTGAATTTTGGATAGTCAGTGGATAAAAGTCTCATAAATATTGAATCTCTCTTAAAGTCTAGGGGTGATTTGTGTGGGTTTTATTTTTTTCCCTGACAAATGATTTCACCTCTTGAGGTCAACTCAACTTAAAACATGGTTTCTAGCCCGGTGTCGTAAGAAAGTGACAACAGCTTATTTAATTGGAAGTGAGGTGGTCCTATATTTATATGACTCTATACATATAGGTATTACATAAATAATGTGGGTGTCCAGTTGGTTATCTTTGCATGTATTGTTCCACTAGTTCTAGTTCTATGTACATGTTTAATTTGTATACGCCTTATAAGTAGTAGAAGTTTGTGGTGTGGCATACAAACTAATTTTTAAGCTAATAGATATTTAACATTAATTTTCATATTGGTTTATTTTGATGGTTTAGGCTTAGGATTTGCTGGCTCATGCTTTAGCTTATTCGTTCTTGGAGACTTGACCTTTTCACCAGTAGTAGTCGCAGTGTTTTCAGATCCATGAATATTAATACTTGCCTCGGATGGTATTATAATGACTTTACCCTGGACAGAGTCCACGTCACTATAATGACCAGGCTTGAAATTACTTGGACCTGCATGATTATCTTGGGATGCTACTTCGGTGGAGATCGTCCCATTCGACTCCATGGATAGCGTGTCTTCAAATGCTCTCGCTAGCGTTTTTTCCCTCAGCTTCCTTTGTTGGTAGCGATAATTATTTGAAGAAGTATTCGAGTTGACGCTGCAACGATTGCTTGTGTTATCGAAATTATCTGTGTCGTTGTTATTATTGTTACAACTGGCGGAAGTGGCAGTATTTGGAGCATGTCCAGACGACTGTTGTTGTTGTTGCTGTTGCTGTTCAATTGCCAGGTCGCCATGTCCTTCAGCAGCTTCTACCAGAGCGTGGGCATCTTGAAGAAGCTGTCGGATTCGCTCAGGGTTCTTTGGTGAAATTGTCACTACAAAATTCCTCGCTTGCCACTCACGCCACACTTGGATGTGATACCTGTTGAGTTCAAATACTCAAGTTGATCACAATTAATTAATTAAACCTATTCGCAACTGGCAAAGCATGGAAAGAATACTTTACAAAAGTGTTTAATTCTAGAAATTAACTTTTTCAAACGGTCAAAACTAGTAAATGACACTTTTTCAAAACAGTCAAAACTAGTAAATAACGCTTTTTCAAAACAGTCAAAACTAGTAAATAACGCTTTTTCAAAACAGTCAAAACTAGTAAATAACACTTTTAAAAGGTCAAAAAACTAGAAGTTACCGTTCTCAAATGGTCAAGACTAGAAATTCCCCTTTTTCAAAAGCATTCAAAACTAAGTATATTACCGTTTCGAAAAGGTTAATGCCCACTAACATCTATTGATATTTGTTGGTTACCTAACAGCGACGAAAAGCCAGACGTAGTATGCAGCGAGAAGGGTCCCCGTCAGAGTGAGCAAGCCGATTGATGTCCAAGTGGAATTAGAAGCTTCCATATTTTTGTTGTGGTATTTCCCGTGTGGGTGCTGCCTGACCGGTGGTGGTGGGGCTCTAAAGTCATCGTGAACAAGTGTCAAGCCCGCATTGGTACCCTCCGGATTCAATGTCTATGCAACAAGAAATTGGAATGATTAAATATTAAATATTTCGATTAAAAAGGTTGCTTCTACATATTCATGTCTCCGTCACACAGTTGAAGTCACAGTCATTTAGTAGAAATAGTATTAGTCTTGTTTCTTATTTTATAGTGACTAGTTGTGATTTTATTTTGCAGAGTTAAGACAAGTGTGAACAAGTCCATTGAATTCATGGTAGACGCTAAATCTAGGATAATCTCACAGTTTGTCCAAAGCTATAGTGCTTGGCACCCACCACGCAAAGCCAAGCTGAAATAGCAGCCAACGGAGTCAAAATAAAGAAGCAAGCCAAATCAAAGAATAAGTTCCGGGTATCAGTGGGTGTCAGAGGGTTTCGAATCCATTCAACCACACTCCGCCATCCAGTGTACTACAAAATAATTTTGAAAAAAATAAACAAAATGATAAAATATCCAATGTAATGCAAATAGATATGAACACCTATTTCCAATAAGCATTTCCTGTGGTTCAGTATTCACACTTTTTTACAGGCATAATAAACAGAATACCGAAGTAAAAGACGTAATTGTATTTTTACCCGAGGTCGTCTTTCCGTTTCATATTCATGTCCGCATATCTCACAGTTAGTTTTTGCAGATTCCCCAAGCCATCGTTCCAAACAAGTTCTATGAACTTATATAAATGAAAATGCACGAAATATTTTGACGTATTTCAATCATTGATGATTATGGATGCCAAAAAAAGCTACATATATAGGTAACCAATAAGCATAATAATAATATGTATACTGTTTTGTATTGCTATTGAAAAATTGAAAGGCATTCCTTACCTTTGCCCATGGACCCTAACCCCGCAAGTGTACTTATTAATTGAAGTTGACGGTGCAGTCTTTTGCTAGTATTTTATAATTATTTGTGAATACATTAGAATAAAAGTTGATTGCTGGGTCATTAAATAATGAAAAAAAATTTGGAGGCTTTAACCTTTGCATAGACAAGGGGAAAGGAGAGTCATTCTACTTGGATTATCATGGCAAATACGACACACTTCCTCAAAAACTTCACTGCCCTGTTCATCCAGACGTTGATTCCCTACTGATTGAGGATTTCCTAGTCCTTTTCCAGATTTTTCTAGATTCTCCGGGCTTTTGAGTCCTCCACTTTCAACGGACTCAGTCACGTTCCCCTTGACAGGGAGGGCGGTTGTTCGCTCAGTGATGGCAATTTCCTCCAAAGGTGTTGATTCCGATTGATTGAACGTCGTCGGTGCGACTTGAGACTGTTTTCTAGCAATTGGCAACAATTGCAATTGCATTGAGACCAAATGATGTTTTACATTTGGATCCGAGGCCACCACCTCATCAGGTTTCGTGAAAGTCGTCGTAGGGATTTTGCTTTTAGCTTCAGTTGGTTTTGGTTCGCTAACACCCGCTGTTGTGACATTTTGTAATTCATCCATGTAAATGACCGTCAGAGATGAGCTCCGTTTCACATTTCTAACCACTGTCGCGGAGGTTGGGGCCGACTTTACAGTTTTGGTCAATCTAGCTGAATGTACGGTGGCAGATTCATTATGGTTTATCCTGCAAATAAGACTTGACACCTGCTCAACTGTTTCCCATGTAATGCTTAAAAAACTAGTTCGTTCTATGAAGTTCCTGACCAGGCTGGTCGTTAATTTAAACATTTTCTAAAGTTTACTTTTTAAAAGTTGAAACTTTTGTTATTACCTTAAGGCGGCAAAACCTGCCGTGTTCCCCTGCTCATCCCCTTTCACTGACTTTGACGAATCTGTCATTACGATGTGAATTTTTCCATACACCTATTTACTCAAGCCACAACACCCCTCATTCATTTTTTTGGGTCCTCGTCCGGTCTTTGAAGAAACTGAATTTTTATGTGAAATTTTGTGGCTAGCATCAAAAATATTATTGGTCTCGGCTCGGATCGGTATCAGGATCAAGTTAAATTTGCTTGAATGAAGGTGTGAACCAAGGTGCTTTCTCTAAATCGTCAAGTAAGTAAATGAGAATATAAATAAGTATTTCGAAGAAATACAGCGTTTCAGTTTATAGTGCGAAAATGCAAATATGACTGACTCCTGTAGACTGTAGACTATAACAAAATTTCTTAGTCAATATGAAAAGCTGATGAGCTGTACTATGCAGATGCACTAACCTGTGACCTGTGACCTTTAGAATTGCCCAATTCCAGTGGGCTGCTGACCTTAATTGTAAATTGTAACGTGTCGACAACAGTTTTGTGTTTCTTTGGAAGATGCACAAATTTATATATAAAATGGCTTATGGCTTGTCTATTGCTATGTTTTTGCGGCTATTATTATCTATTCAATTCAAAAACATATCATCTCAATCTCTAGATCTCTGCCCTGCTATGTATCTGTGAAATCTCAAAATCTGTAATCTGTACGTAGTTTTGGTGTTTGGTTGAGTTATGTTATTATTATGATTATTGTTCTTATTATGGTTCTCTCATTTTTTACTTTATTGACGAACACTGCATGCCTCCCTGTCGCCGTTATATTACACGGAATGAACAAAAAAAAGTCATGTCGTTGCATTGTGACTTTAGAACACTAGGAGAGGACTACTTATTATAACCATCTTTTTCCTCTTTTCTCTACTCTAACCAAAATTATTACTAACAACTTTTAACGGTCAAGAAAAAAGTCGAGGATATTAATTTATTTTTTCTCTGAAAACTTTAGACTAATAAAACTAATAATAAATTTGATTTTTTGTATCCTGTTGAAATAAAAATGAGCAAATATTTGTCTTTTCTTCTATTAATGCAATCTTTGCACTCTTACGCAATAATTCACTCTGTTACTATTGCAACTTGATGCTGAGTAAACATTTTGCAAGATTTCATTTATTTAAGCGAACGCCAACCCACCATGTATGGCCATAGGGGTGCTAATTTAGCCAATGTACAGCTATTCCCTTATTTCTGAATTCCAGTCAATCCTGTCCGCATTTTGATGCATTGTTAGAGATCTTTCGGTAGTTTTTATGAATTGCTAAGCCAGCAGGAGCGCAATGCACTTTACATTTCTAAACGATCCAAGAGAATACATTTCGTTATAATTCTGCTAATGCAATCAAATAAAAGGAACGCAAGGAGGAAGGTATAGTTTCGTCAATTAATTTATTATCAACGATTGGAGTTAGATCTCATCGTCAGAGTTGAGTTGAGACGCCTGTCATACGAACAAGGATTGAAACCAAACAACGTATTAAATATATATAACCTTTACGCTTAGATACACACACATACATGAAATCCTCCAGCACATCATTACGTAAAGTAAAGTAAATAAGAAAAACAATCGAGGGGTATTCGATTCGACTGAGGGTTCGAACTTGGAAAAATGTTGAATCTTTTTTTTTTAAATTTACGGCTGTTTAGGTATTTGTGTCCTTTGAAATGCGTCAATATTATTCTCATAAATACTTTTTGCTCACTATAGGAATCTCACGAACCATCAAGTATGCCCCTTTCCGTTATAAGATATCAATATTTTTTGTTTTTGACAGCGCTCGTATTTTTGTGTTGCCATGAAATTATATTATTCCATCAAGTTTTTCTTACAAATGTGTATGTATGTGTCCCAGTCCCAGTGTCCCTATAGCTATGTATATAGTACGTACTTTCCTTTATAAATATCCTATTTATCTTTAAAAATGTTAATAATAATTTGCTCATACAACTAAATAATTTGACTTGATGAGAATGTCAACAGCAACATCGTTTCACGACGCGTTCATATTACTTCCCACATCTTTCCTTAAAGTGAGTACGTATGTACTTCGTTGAAGTGACCCTATAATGTAATACCTATGTATAAGATTTCAATATTTCCAACAATAGATAACAATATTTTTTTTGAATAGAATAATATTATTGTTAAGTAATGATGCATTACTTATTATAAAATTTGAAGTAGGTACATTATATTTAATTAGTAATTTTATATTTATTATTATTATTATTATTATTATTATACTCGGCAAATTATGTACTACTACAGTAAATAGTTCATTGTTGTGTAAGCTTCATGCTGTAGAGCTGTACTACTTATTTAATTACTTACATGATTATATATATAATTATGTTGTAGATTTGTAGCAGTAATAGTAATATTAATATTTACGAGATAACATATTTACCTATGTCAACTGCCTGTCTGTCTCATAACTCGAAATTAAATAGGTACGTCACAAATAATTTTGCTACTACATACTACATATAATAGTACTTACTTACGTCTGTAGATTGAAAATCGTTTCTTTATTCTGTAGAATATTATTATGTATCAGCATCACATTTATGAAGAGCACAATCCACTTACTACATGCCTTACTTCCTTATTTTGTGTAAGTAATAATAATAATAATTATCATCGTAGTATATTATTACGTGTATCAGTAAATAACAGCTTTGCATTACTACAATATGTAATTACTTACCTACTATTATAGTCTAGTGTACTCTGCTGTACTGTAACAATAAAATAAATTTGTATTAGCACGGAATATGTAGCTGACTAAAACAAAGTTCCATTGCGCATTGGATTGCATACCTAAATTATGGATAATCTTCATTTGTTCTTGTTGCCATTCTTTTTTTGTTGTTGCGGTTACTAATTTTTGTAGTGACTTGAAATAGGGAGGAAAATGTTGGTAATTTTGGTTCAGCACGTGAGTAATCGTCGAATAATGTCGGAATTCTCGGAACAAAAGCAATATTTATGTCCACTGAATTGTAAAATAGCATCCACAGGAGACAGAGAACACAATGTACTAAGGTACCTTACCTACATATTATATAATGTGAAACACTTGAAAGCATGCTGTACTATTTTCATTGCATTGCTCTAAAATAAATCACTAAATTCTTCACAGAAGCCAGGTACTTGTTACTTTATTTAAATATTATTTCTTTGCGTCAAATGTTATGCGTTTTGTATTTTTATTTTGTTTTGAAAGAAAACGTGCTAACTCTTTGCTGATATATTATACAATTAGGTATGTACTAGTAAATTATTATTATTTGCGTTTAAAATTGTAACTCGTAATACTCTTGCTACATTTCCTTAGTATAATATAATTTATAGTAAGTTGTACTTTTTAATTTATAATCTTCAAAGTACAAAGCATTGGCAAATGCCCTCAAAATAAAAAATCATTACAGTTACTTACAAGTTTCGATTTTGATAGAAATCTGTATCCTTGAGTGTCGCACAGTATTCTCAAATTCTCTTTAATCATCCCAATTACACAAGAAACGTTGTTTACTCCATGCATTCGCACAATCACAATTCCAGTCGAATATCACTATAGCTGCGAATTCGACATTACAGATTCTATAACTATATGCTTACTTATCTATACTATGTATGTATATATTACGTAGATTGGTACTAAAATTTGTTGACCATAATAACGAGGAATTTTGTTAGATTTTTACACCCCTGACAGGGTATTGTTTCACTATGCTCTACAGTTTACAGAATGCTATAGTATTAATCCTAACAACCAATACGAGTTGAATCTCGAACGGCTTAATAACTTTTAAAAGTATGCCCATAGGCCGCTTAAACCATCTTTATTCTAACTCTACAGATAGTAGTTTCAAATCAGGATGAATTCATGAATAACCACGACAAAATAGCGTGTTAAATATGTATATTAGTTTGCAACGAGACAGATTTTAACGAAACAACGGCTGAATGTTGAATTCCTGTTTGCTTTCAAAATAGTTGGTGAATGGGATGCGCATCCCAATAGTACTGGGATCAAGCTAGAGATGATAAAAAAAAAAGTTGCAACGCAACACGAAATGATCCAATACAGAAGATAAAATGCTCTTATATTCGAGTAAAATACTTAAAAATATGTTGGACTGTTTCATTGAAAACATTTTTGTTTCTACAGAACATCAGAGTACATAGCTGAGGCCAATATAAGGCCTGTATTATTTATACATATTAGATTTGTAAATAAGAAAACAAGGGAAAATAGGATATAATTACGAAGCCCTAGTGAGTTACTTACAATACCTATACATATTATATTATATAGAAAGTTTGAGGTTACGAAATATTTTCTCAATTTAAAAAAAAAACACTTCAATAGCTCTCCAATGTATTTTCAGGACGGTTTAGCGAATCAGGCATTTACTATAGAATGCAACTCGTTCTGGGAAACAGCATTTTTGACAGTGTTGTTTTAAATTGGGAAAATGTTGCATAACCTTATTTTGTTAACGCTAGAATGCATGTTTTAATTTGAATTTTTGTTTTTGTCGCGAGATTGAGACATGCAATATAATGTATATATTGTATGGAAAGTAGCACTATTGCCAGGCCGATGTGTTACTTACTCAAGTTTTATACTCCTGAATGTACAAGAGTTTCCCTATAGATATTTTATCGCCTAAGAGATTAATAAAAGGCTAGCTTATATATAGTCCCACATTAGTTCACTGCGTGAAAAAATCCCTTTACATTATAGGCTGGAAAATGTACACGACACAGGGAAGAGACACATCGTTGTGCTTCTGATGTTAAATGACGCAACAACCCAACTCTGTTTTGGCTGAATCAAATTTGTCTTTCTCCCTGCAATTACAATGTGACTAAAGTGAGCTATGAGCTAGCCTGAACTATAAGTATATAGGTATGTATGTATGTAGTACGTTACAGGTCCTTACTTCATTAAAGTATATACTAACCGAATGGGCTACAGCGCCCTTTTACTCTGAATAGCATTAGTATACAAGAAGTAATTATTATGTTATGTTTAGTTAGACGTTTAGAAATTTGAAATATAGTTTGGCAAAATAATATCTCCATTCAGTCCAGAAAAATTACTCATAGCAATCAATCATGGCTTAAAAATACACAAAGTTACACAGATTGTTCGCTTGTGGTAAGTATAACCCAGATTATCCAATTAAATTTCTAATATTGCAAACTATTTTAACACTTCAACAAAGTATTTCCGTACATAGGTTTATACAAAATAACATTATACAGCAGAATCTCTCTACAGTGGTTCGTCAAGGGATCTTTGTCCACCTATGCGATATGGGAAGACCACCGCCATTATAGTAGAGATTCTACTGTTCTTATAATGGCTATGCTTCCAACCACTACCTGTAGTATTTAAATTATTCATTGACTATAATCTGATTCAAGACGCCGTAATGAGCAACAAAATCACAGTTAAAACAATTTCATTCCATTCAAATTGCTTGAAATTTCATATATAACTAATTCTAACTCTTGCCGCATAATAAAATGTGAACCAACCTTAACGTTCATGATTACTGTAAGACACTTAGATATTGTAAAACCAAAATTCCATCATCTCCTTGAACGTTAAAATCTATTGAAATGACAAACACTGTGTCATTCACCATTCACAAGGGGTAGTAGATTTGTAGACGATTGTAAGGAGAATGAAGTGTTTCAATTTTAAATGTTTAATTACATACTTATTAATGGGCTATACATATTTTGTAGGGTGTCCCTTACGTAGCGCAGCTCACAGTAACAGCAACACATACCTGCACTTTTATTCTTCTTCAATTTTGAATTATACTTCTTCCTCTGCATTGCCTTTGCAAAGATTATTCAGTTCATTAATGTAGACAGACAGACTGCATTTTTGCATACTTGCATTTTCTCGACTGCACGAACAATTGGCCATATATATAAGTATATGTATAAACAAAGTTGCACTTAAAATTATTAACCATCATAAACTCTCTGAATTTGGTTCAGGTTACTTTACACGATAATTCGATGATAGCAGCTCTTCAATAAGATGGTTAGTCCAATTTATCTAATATTGAGATTAATGTCGATTTGATTCTAATTTTCTTTGGTTCCTTCGTCAAAGGTAAAAAAGGATATGAATGAGTACTTAAATGTTGACAAAATAGTCCTCCACTGATCTTATACAGATACACTACGCAGAACGCAGTCGAATGCTGATTCCGCACATATGCATCTGCCTTATCTACATATTGATGTAATGATTCACACTTCTATTCAATCTAACGGTAAAACCAGTAACAATACGAAAAAAAAACGCAACGATACACTTTTTACAGCAATAAAATATTTTTGAACTTCGTACGTAACTTTAACAGATACTATTATAATAATATAATATTGATTCGACAACACATATAAAAACTATGCAATGTCACTCCCTCGTGGACTCAGATCACTTGTACGCGTAGTACTAGACCGCCATAAGGCTAAAAATTTCAGTTTTGTCAGTATACCTAACTGCTAATTATATGTACACAACTGTCAACTTATTCGTATCGAAAGTTAATCAATAACTATTAGTAGTAAGAAAATTGAATAAAAAATCCGTTTCGACCTCTTCGTAAGGTATGTCGATCGGTACACAAAATGTATCGTATTTACACGAAGTTTAAGGCTATGAGATTTCAAGGACTGACTTTTGTTATAGGTATTTTAAATGTGTATAAGCAAATTTGCACGTGCCCATTTAAACGACGTATATAACGCTCAAGTGAGGAGACAAGGAACAGACTCAACTGCTTCTAATAAAAATAATCGGATAGGTATACCAAGTAAATCATTGCTAATAACCAATAATCGCTTTAACAGGCTACGCAAGTACATGAACTCTAAAAATTAATTCTACGTTTCAAACCGTTCCTTATTCAAATCAATTCAAAGTATTCAAACTCTAAATATTTGTGTATAGTTAAACACAAAAAGAACGAATTAAGAAGGAGCTGTAAGGGCTTTTGGCCAAATATATCATAGATCAACAACTATAAAATTACATATAAATTACCCTTAAATTACGAAAAATGTTTTCTGATTACTTCAGTTTTAAAAATATTTTAGGTTTTTTGAATGCCGTGACTTTCATGTATCATTACTATTTTCTACGAAAATATTTGTTTTTTACTGAATTTAAGGATGTTGCACGTATCAACGGAATAACAACAACTGTAAATTTATCGATGTACTTAAACAACTGCAATAAGAAGTAGAGTTAAATTTTCTGAATACTTTGACCTCTACTTTCAAGTGGTCGTTTAAAAAGAACAGTTACTACACAACGATTAGAGTTACGAGTACAGAAGAAAAATCCTACTGAAGGGGATCAACTTCTCGTACGTTTTACCAGAATCCGTTCTAAATTCTGCAATAGAATTTACAGTTGTCGATTCGTCAATATCAAGCAATTATTTCTATTAGTAGACTTGTTAACTGTAGTTCACTGTCAATATTTGAATTTAAAATTGTCTTTTCCGTATCTCCATCACATAATTTGTTTGCCTGTTTCACTTTAGTAAGCACTAGAGTGTCTCATTTTCCGTCGTCGACTTTACATTTATCTACAGTGTAAATTTAAAATGAATTGCAGAAGCTATAAGAGGAGTTGTAAGTTCAAATCATGATAACTGTCTTGGTTTGTAAAATCTTCGTACGAGTTCCATTAGGTTGAACAGCTCCCCGAATTCATTTCTGGGCGTAGTCATATCCAAGAATTGTTCCATATTGCTCACTAAAATTTAGAAACAACAGATTATGTAAGTTATAAGTTCCTTTTATACGCTTTAAATCTTATTGTAGTATTGCGATTGCAATACTATTTTAAATTGGATTTACTATTATATTCAAATAATCCTTTAAGCCGATTATTTTCCAGCAAAATAAAATGAAATCACTGATTTTTTCTACTACAAATAATGAAAATGAAATCATATAGGTATTTACGAGAAAATCACGATAAGAAATACTTTTAAGAATAAGAATGATACAAAATAAGCCAGCGTATTAATAAGCTAAGGGGAAACCTAAAAGTTCCCCACATGGAAAGCGTATTGCGCTAAACTGAACTGAAGTGAACTGGCTATAGTAACGAAGGAACTAGATATAGGTACATATATAGTTGTGAGCGCAAAATGGTAATGCTATTCGGATATCATGCATTTGTCGAAATCGGAATGCTGAAAGAATGAGCGATAGACGCATATAACGGAAGCGATAAGAAGACACAAGTTCATGGTAATTAGGAATAAGCGTCAAAGGATCAAAGGATCATCTGTCTACTGAAGTTTTGGGGGTGTAATTTAACGAGATAGGATTTTGACAGCGAGGGAACGAAATTACTATGATTGACAAAATGAATGGAACAGCCTACCTCCGTTAGTACAAATAGCTGGATACGTTGGCGGTGGTTTAATCCATGAGCCATCTTCGCGGATCATATGTCTTCTGTCAGATGAGAAAAGCGTGAGAAATTTAGTAGCGGAGATGACGCGAAAGAATCTGTGATATTCAGCTTGCAGAATATTTTCCGTCCGGAAAGTCTCAGTGACATACTTATGAAAATGTGTGGGGAAAGGAAGATCGGAGTCCATATCATAAACTACACACCTTTCATCTGGATTGTAGAACAGAATCACATGGTAATCCTGCGTAAAATTCCAAATATTCCAATAAATTAAACAAGGTCGGTAGCTGCCCCAGAGACGAAATGTATAGCTCTACAGTAATTTTAAACCAATGCCCGTAACAAAATTGTAAAAATTTCAAGATTACTGCTGATTAAGCTGCACGCTCTATGAAATGTTCATTAGTTTTATAAGATTAACTCTGTGAACTGTATTGTAGAGCGAAGGTGGTAAAATAAACAAACAATTTTATTGAATACTTTTCCATTTTTAGACTATACATTACTCTTCCGAGCAAAAAAATAATGCGAAAGCTTTGTTTGATTAAGAATGGAATACAGCGTATGTCTGTTTAAAAGTAATTCGCGTGTATTTTCAAAACAAACTTGCACGGGAAAGGAAAGCGAGCTAAAGAATACAGGATTCCTGACGTAGCTGTAGCAGTTTTCACTAATTTCTGTACCAAACGAGAAAGTTAACAAGTGAAGAGCCGCCAATAGAAGTAATGATTCACGTACAAAACTTTTCCAGCAGTCATAGAAATAATCAAAAGCGTAAGTTTAATGATGCTCATGTTTACCCAAAGCGCTAATTTCTCTTCATTCTTCCCGGATTTCTGTCTCCACAGGGGAACCATTCGTTTAGGATTCGATATGAAAGCAACGTGGCAGTAGTCGAGTTCAGTGGGGTATTCTGTCCGAATTCTATCACACAGCTTCCAAGCGTTCTCCTCACTACATCACAAAATAAATCCATCAATTGACTCTTTATTTTCATATTCATAGACAAGGCATGACTACAACCATGGCTGATCTACGTTATTAACGTCATCTCACAGAAGCAGTTTGAAAGTTCAAAGAGCGACACTTTCTAAATAATCCTAATGCCCACAAATATTACCGTTAACACTTTTAGTCTTGCATTCCTTCTATTTAAACACATGCGTTTTAAGTATTAACTATACAATGAACCGGTAGACAATTGTTTTTATTTAGTAACAAAACTAGTGCTTGTAATTTGGACCTTTTTTTTCGTCCAGCCATAGTATTCTGTAGGCATTGGCAGGGGGTTTGATCAAAGTATAAGGGATTACTCTTTTCACTAAACCCTAGTCTCCGTGTCAACTACTTGATGACCTGTCGGAAGGAATCCTGTATTTAGTGACAAGTAACCTGATACAACTGTCACACCACTGCTTGCGTTGCTAGCACCCTCAAACAAACAAAAAATGTACCTAGGTATATACATAGCTCGTTCTAGCTGAAATAAACTGAATACATACATGCAGTTAAAACATTTATGTAGTACCTACGTACATATTTAATTATTACGCAATCCCAAGATGACAGGATAGCATTTGCTTTTATAAGTAACCTACAACGTTACAACTCGTGCTCGTGCTATCTGAATTCAAAATAATTTTGAATCGTCAACAGAATTTCAACTCACCATGTTTACAAAGTACCTATATAGTACAGCGCAATACTTGGATGTAGTACAGCTGATATTTTTGATTTAATTCTACAGTATTTACTGACATTTAACTAGCTAAGTGATGTGATGAGGCTAGGTTATATTTACAACAGTCACTGTAAGCATAGCTGTAAAAATGTTACACTAATACAGTTTTAATTTTATTTACTACTACATCATGTACATTCTAAAGCCAATAACAAGATTTCTAGTAATTATCTTTAACAAACAATAAGAAATCCTGTAAAGTGTGGTTCCTCTATCGTAATATGTCTATGTATGGTAACAGTGACACTATACGAAAATAAATCCAACAGTTCAAAATTCACTTTAACGAGTAGAATCCAACCATGTAGTTTATGTACCTATCTACCAATAACAAAAATGATAACCATTATCGCTGAAACTGGTTACCTACAAAGGAAATATGTACATTACCGACGAGTAGTTAACAAAACTTTCTTAAGGGTGAAGATGATTTTTCAAATAGTTCATTAAAAATGCATTCTATAAATGGATAAAGGTTTGTCAAAGACTCTTGACGCGATTTCACAGTCAAAAATAATAATGCTGCCCAACACCTATTAAGGATAATTAAAGGCTAGGAATTATGGGCTAAATGTCCATCGCTGACGTAAAGTCCATCCTTCAGTCAGCGCTATGGTCGTCTATTCCAAAACAAATATTCACGGCACCTCAACGTCAGTTCTAAAGAAATAAAACTTGGACGAGCCAGCAAAGTCATAATTATTATAATTATGCAAAAGCAAAATTATCTTGACTACATACCTAGTTCACATCCACAAAATTCTTAAAGAGTAACAAGTGTTTATGATATGTTATTAGCACCAACTAAAAACACATACCTAGGTACACATTGTTTAATTGTAAATTTTTAAGCACCTCCAACTATCTATGCTACCAGACTGTACCTAGGTAGGTAGGTAGGTACGTTTTTACAAATAATTTCGAGTAGCAATAGTCGCACTCCTAGCATGTTAAAGCGTTACAAAAGTTTCCATTTGGAAAACTTGGTACGAGAAATTAATAGTTTGTTTTATACTAGTCATAACGTGTGTACCTACCTAGGTATGTTTGAATACTTTCAAAGGAAGGCAGACTGCAATATCAAATCAAACTAAGCTAAACTGAATTCAATTACTATGGTCAAGGGCAAAGCTATAGAATGCATGAACGTTGGCACCTGGAACCGTGACCTGTCACAGTGAAGTTACATATCTGACACGCTAGTCAAAATAGGTACCTACGTTATTGAAATGGACGTGGGTGTACTAACCATTAAGCGACGGACAGATAGTTAAATAGAAAAATTCGTTCCATTGTTACATAGAATCAATATTTTAGAACCGATACGTTCACAGTACATTAGCAAACCTACTATAGTTAACAGAATGTTCAGTAGTCAAGTTTTACTAGTTTTAAAGTTTAAGTGATGTAATATCTGCAGTAGAATAGAAGGAATACGCGACCGAATGAAATACACCACACTATTTTTGTTCTTAGGTGTCGAATGAGCTACTTGTGTACCTAATAGGAATTAACTATCCGGGGATTACCTGTCCGGATACGTAAACAGGGAGTATAAGTTAGGAAAGCATCCTATAAAATAACTAATAACACATAAAATACACGACGCTCGTAAAAATACGAGCCACAATCGTTGATAGCCTCACAAATAAAATCTTGCTCTTTTTGGTATCACGAACGACAGAATGAGGAAATTGGAAAACAAGCAATAAAATTACAGATTCAAGCCATATGACTGCGCAATAATAAATCACCATGTATCATCAAGTAGGTATTTAAACTAGGCATTCAACTTTGGACCTTGACTTGAGGTAGAGCTAATTTTTAAAATGTATTTGCAGATATGACTCTGCTTCCTGCCGCTGTGCGATGTCACGAACAAAAATAATTTTTCCTTCTCGTAACTAATTTATTATTAAGCATAAAATTAAAATATTAAATCGGACTTTTATCTAAGGGTTGATCAATAATGCATGCGAAAGTGTTAATAGGGAGATTCTTTACAATGGTTAATTGAATCAGCTTCAAACTCAAACCTCATCTATGCATCCCACAACAAATACACACATTTCAATAACCATGGAGTTAACCTAAGCAACTATAAAGTATTAATACCAAACACGATTTAACAGTATAAAAGGAACAAAATGGTAAACACATCTATTCGGATTCTCAAGCAATTATCGTTTTATGATAATTAGTTTATTTTAATTAGGCATTTTATTTTACCATCTTATGCAAAGTAAGGAGAAGAGAAATAGACAAAATTTGACAGACATGGTCTTGTGTGTCTGACTAACTTCTCAAGTAAGTATGTTATAGGGCTAATTAGTTTTAACAAAATTTATGTAGGTAGGTAGGTACCTACCTTAACTATTGTTTATTTTAAAAATATCGTGTAAATAAACACACAGGCCTTCCCTTTATATTGTACACTAAGAAGTCAAAATCAAAAAATAATCCGCCTAGCTTTTGATCCAAACTAGATAATGTAAAAATGTAATCTAGCACACAGATCGACGTGATGCCATTCTTTCTTCTTTCAGCAGCTGTCTACTGACAGATGCACTTGAACCTTTGCAGCCTAGGATAGTTTGATGAAACAAAATAAAAATATTATTCTGCTTAGAGACACTACCTTAGACATTAATTTTTCATCACCAAACCGCAAGCTGGATATATGTAGGTATAGGTAGTAAAAGAAGACAAATTCTAAAGCACGCACATGTTTCGACTATCCCTGGTGTCGCTATCACCCAAAGCTAACGCCCTAAACTCATCTTCGTAGCATCAATGATAAAAATGTATTTAGATGACAATAATATTATGACTCACAAAAGATAAGCTGCTTAGCTAATACTTTGAATTCTTTAACTTTGCTTTGTGAATCTAGATATCTCTAACAGTTGCCGCTTAGCAGCAACCTTAGGGATCTGCGTGTAAAATGTAATTCTTATAAAAACTAATCGTGTGACTTGACCCAAAAGTGTAGCTCGATTAACTTCAACATAACTGACGGAATTTATTGTTGCGATATATTTACTGCTTTCTAAGGTCTGAGGTGGGACTATGCATATGACAGATCATAAATAAAATTTACTGACCAGTAACATGGTGTGTATGTACATTCTGTTGAGGCCGGGAGGACTGATTTGAGTTTCGGTGGTGAGGGCTCCGACTGGTATGGATGAAGGGGGACATTTGTCACTGTGGATGATGAGACACTTCCCTGGTTTCCGGACTCATTTCTCGGAGCACTGCTATTATTAGTTCCCGTTGTTGAAGCACCGTGAGTCTTTTGAATCTCCGCCATGGTTTTAGTGCAGTGATAAAATTAGCGTCCACTCTGATAATTAAATTAATTAATTACTTTATTACCTTCTCTTCCTCTAACCCTCATACAATTTTCAACGATAATGTCAAGCCATCAAGTTGAATTCCCTCTTTTATTACAGGTACCTACTTCAGGTAGTTCTACAGATATCTTAGATGCAATTCTAGATCTGCTCCTTTAATTCTATTCTATGTAGGTATTTTGCTGACTGGGCTGGGGCGAGAACCTCAAGAGATTAAATTCTACTTTCTATAGGAGCTTTTCTTGGAGTGTCTGTTAGAGGTCGAGTCGATCGCAGTTAAACTAAATTAAATGTAAACTAAAAATGTGGATCACACGACACGACTCAAAAGAACTAATACTAACGATACATTTTAATTTCCAAGATACCGACATGAGTGATAACCCTTGATTGATTTGTTCTACAGAGAGGTCATCATTCCTTACAAATTCTGGGATGTGTAAACCTAGCTGAGATGGGACGGATACAGCGTACCAAACAAACTGTTACTTCAAAAAAATACATCACAATGTCGAAAAAATACAATACATTATCTGTCTCGCGTGAGAATAACTGATGACATCCACAGAAAAATACTCGGCACCACAAACCCAGATGAACAGAGGAGGATGCTGCAAACTGTAGACTTTTTTACTTCGCCAACAACTTGACTATGCTATCAGCTGCACCAGTTTTGCAACGCCAAAGCCCTCAGTTTTACTTCATCTTCATCTCTAAAACTGCCACCGATAATCACCATCACTATGATTTATTACAGTCTACAGCATGCTCCCAGTTTTACAATGAATTGCATCTGTTTCCTTGCTATGTCAACTGTGAAATTTACTTCGTTTTTCGACTTGTGTAAACCTCTCCGTCTATTACTCAGATGGAAAAAAAATATTATTTAGCTCCCATACAGCTCCATACTTTATTTGTGTTTACTTGTATAATTATTATTACTCTGAAATGAGCTACAAGGGGATTACCACTACGATAACGAAAAACAAAGTAGGTGCTTTCGCTCCCTTAAGCGATATTCGTTTACAGAAACTTTATAAAAACAACGAAAATATAGATTACCACGAATGGTAATGGTTAATGGTAGCGCTGGACCATTCCTTAACAATTGACAGCAATACAGGATGTGTGAATTGCTAACTTTTGGCTCCAAGGTCCCAAAAAACCGGTAACCGGTAGACCGGGTCACCACATTGAGCCTTTACAAATCTTTAATGTTTAAGTTTAAAGATTTAGGAAATACGCACAACCACAACAATCTATTGCTGAAGCTTACTAAACGCAATTTAAAACAAACACAAATTCAACTTGGAGCTTTAAATCTCCAAAGTGTTAAATTCTATATATCTAATCGTTTTTAAGATGAAAGGTACCAATATTCAAGGCAGGTTGTATTTTCTTCAATTTTAGTTGATGCCATACAACATAATTACATAAAAATGTAGTACAATAATTATTCTACACTTTTGGTTAGTAACTAACCAACTTTAGAGTTTAACACTTTAATCATTTGGGAATTCAACCAAAACTCGTGAAGATTCTGAGAGTAAATGGTAAACGGCATGACCCGATAAATAAATTACCTATTTTCTTACTCACAATCAACAATCAGATATTTTTGGTGTCATTATTTGTAACTTACGCAATTAGTAGAAAAACGCACGAATTATTGCTGGGCTGGAAAGTGGAATTGGAATCCTCAGAAGAGGTGACGATTGACGATTGACGATGACAGGAGTTTCTGTCCCACCGAAAAATGTATCGTGTCAAGAGCAGCACAACAATCAATCCAGCACTGCCGTCAATAGTTGACTGTCCGTCTGTCTTTCAATTGTCAAATGTCACTCGTTGACAGAAAGATCCAAGACGCACTGCATAGTTTCTATCTGCTGCTACTGACAAACTGACACTGACAACGTAACAACTGAACAGTCAACACTTTACAAGCAACACACTAAATCAATGAAACGATTTGTCATTTGTCACGCAAATTCGATCTGATAAATTACTATTGTTTTGACGACAAAGAACAACACACAGGAATTATATCTTCAAAGCCTACAGTTAAATAATTTCATCATTAGAACGAGAGTCCAAGTCACAGGTCACACAGTACGGTTATTACACAGATGACCAAAAACCTCTTAAGAATATTTTTACGCGTGGTGAACACTCATTCTTAATTAGAATTGGAAGTAATTAAAAACTGATCAAAATAATAATAAATAAACTATGGATTTTTTAAAACTCTCTACACTCACGGAAGGCAGTTAAAGAAGTGAGTCTGTATTTCTGTATCTGTGTGGTGTTGCACACTGTAAATGGAGGGTAAAAGGGACTAAATGGTTCTGTATTTAGTATTTAGGGACAGTCTTTAAAAGTATAATTAACTCGGAATTAGGGAAGAAGGGTTGAGGGTGAATTAAATACTAATAAGGGTTTCTAGACAGTTGGGTTAGGTAGGACAGGGCAGTTAGGAGGGAGTTAGGAACTAAACACTTTGGTTCTGGTGATCTCACTACTGAAGATGAGCTGATGGACTGACTAGATAGTTGAAGATGAGAAGCTTGCAAGTTGGAAGCGGCAATGCAGTGGGGATGGCATAGGAGATCTTCGCACACGTGACTCTCGCAGGTGACAAGATGATCGCGAATAAATTTCAACCTCCGAATTCCCCAAAGGCTCTCTTTACCAACATCAAATCTGTCTCACTCACACGATCCCAAAGAGCCTTTCACACCTTCTTGCTATAGGTATAGCCAATGTCTCCTATAGAGTCTTTAGTAAGATATTGGGACCTTCCAATTATGATGTCATACGATTTGGGCCAAAAAATGCTTTCTAACAAAAAAAAATCAAATAGGTATACATACATACCAAAATCCCTAACGTTCTAAAAAGTGTAAAAATATAAGTGTATCTTTAAACCCCCCAAGACCAAACCACAATAATATACCCAAGTTTCAAAAAAGTTGAGCCACCATCTTTTGCAGAGGGTCTTATTGTGGCTGGTGTCCTAATTGAGCCCCCCCCCTTTTTTTTTCTAGAGTGCCAAAGGTCACAGTCACAGTCGAGTTTGGACAGTATAGAATAGGAATGTTTTGATTTACCTTTTGACACTGGCGAAAAAAGGGGATGGCCACATTTAGGACAAAACAATAACGGCCACAATTGGACACCCTGACCCTACATACATTTTTGAATTTCTTTGAAACGCTCATATTATTGGTTACAGCTAATATTGTTTTTCCTTTTAACACTTTTCAAAACATGATTTTGATTTTTGGTTTTTTTCAAGCCAGCTGGTTTCAAACCCACATCCTATGACGTCATAATTGGAAGGCTCCTGTCGGTGTATAATTGTATTAATAGGATCACAAGCGGATCTTCACACGTTCAGCACTTGACGACGTCGGTGTCTATTACTTGAGGTAGCACGTGAAGTGTTGAATAATGTTGAGACTGACTTGGGATGTGACTGGTCCAGGTCCCAGAGCTGGGGTAAATGGCTAGATGTACATATTACACCTCTACGAGCGTGCATAAGTCTCAGAGGAAACGGGGGGCATATTTGCATAAAGCTCGTAAAGAATGCTATTAGTCCAATCAATATTAATCAGAAATTATCAAGTGAGTGTAGTATTTGCGCAGTGTTGAAGACGCAACAAGAATGTTGAATGTAGCAACAGTTACCCCAACACTCCGTCCTCCTTCCTTCCTTCCTTCCTTCACTCTCAA
Source organism: Dicyrtoma fusca (assembly GCA_034695205.1). Taxonomy (NCBI): domain Eukaryota; kingdom Metazoa; phylum Arthropoda; class Collembola; order Symphypleona; family Dicyrtomidae; genus Dicyrtoma; species Dicyrtoma fusca. The sequence goes on along the minus strand of JAQFZC010000384.1, from coordinate 19,379 downwards.
TCTTTGCTCGAGTAACACTTCCCGAGGTATTATGTGCACATTATTTATCAGCACAACAGCAGCACATGTTCCCCACTGAAACTTTGGTAGTGGTGGTGGTGTGTGTGTGTGTGAGAGAGAGAGAGAGAGAGAGAGAGAGAGACGTTGTGGGTGACGGTAACGGTTTCGGACCGGAGATCTGTAGATTCTTGGGATGATGTATCGTTATGTAAGGTTGCTCTGATGTTATTTCGCACAATATCGTCGGAATAACCGGTAGCGGTTGTACAATAAAAGTCCTAGCACCCTTTGTGATTCCGAGAAAGAATTCTCCAGCACTATGTAGAAAATCTCATTATTTATTTTCCCTGTCAATTCAAAATCCCTCCGGACTCCCGTCTCTACCAAGATAAGACGGGAAACTGTAGTGCCAAGTACTGACTACTGATGATATTCACTCTCAACAATGTGTATGGACTGACTCTGTTTTCGTTTTCCTTTTTTTTTCTCGTTTCTTTCTTTTTTTTTTTTTTACATAGCTTCTCCTTACGAATGATTATTATTGTAAAGGAAATCTCTTGTCTTCTGAGTCATCTCTGATGTAGTTCAACACTCCTTAAGGAAAAAAGATATGGGAAATCCAAATTCCGGGTGAAATTCTATAAAATCGAAGAGCCTAGCCGGGTGTATCCATACTTTGTCTGTTGTTACTGTGAGGAGTTGTGTGTGTGTGTGGGTGTTGGTAGTAAAAATGAATATCTTCCAGTTGTTTTAGGAATGTTATTTATTATGTTCCCCTAATATTGTTGCCTCGTGGTAATCTAGGTCTGTTTGCTTTTTTATCCTTTTACAGACTCGTGGAGCACAAAGCAGCTTGGTTCACTTCCAGCATCTCTCCAGTGCCGTATTATTTTGTTGAGTCCAAAAGGCTTTTCCTTCATACACACACTCTACTATGTCTCTCTTTTCTATCCCACTTCCCACTTTGTACAAGACTCAGCTTGGATTTTGAATACAGGGAGAAGTCAAGTCTTTGTAAGTCTGCAGTACATGCCTCGGGAACTCACTTTGACCGAGGTTCCATCCGTGCTGGGACGGGCACTCCGTCGTTCCTTTCTCTACTCAGTTCCTGCGAGGGAGGAAACCGTGGATTGAGATAAAATGGTAATATACCTTCAAGTGATATACAGTGTTTGATGTTCCTCCAAGTTGTTTCACTTTGTAAGGCAATCAAATTCGGACAGAAGAATGAACAAGAAGTCGATGAGGGAAACGACTCGACATTCATGTACACACATAAAATACAGTAGGTATGTGTGTGTGTGTATTAGTGTGTGTGTGTGTGTGGGAGAGAAGTAGAAATGAGAAGAAGACGAAGGCTCTTTTCATTCAAGACGAAGACCGGAGTCTATAATATATTTGGGGCTACTCTTGAACAAGTTACTGGGCTACTGTATAATTGTAATGCTAAGGTAATGTACCACTAGACTCGTGTGTCTTGTCGTTGGCGTTCTGGCTCCTACTGAAACTCAGAAGCTCAGGAGCTGGCTCCGTTCCTTTCCTTTTTGGCGAGATGATCGTGAAAGAGAGTTGAAGTCAAGAAAAGGAATGAAAGGAGAACGAAACTAAAAAGTATATGAAGAGGGAGAAACACAGCCGCACACACGCAACTCAACCCACCAACCAGGCAGACAACCAGGGAAAAAGGATCCGATCCGACCGACCGACCGACTCATATTCTATAGTAGTAGTAGTAGAGAATATTGCTGTACACAAAATATCTCTTAACTCTGTTCTCTCATGGAAAAGCTGAAAAGTCTATACAGATACAAGAGCTCAGGCCAGAGCCAATTCAGCAATCTTTTTTTTTTCGTTTTTTTTACAACCAACTCAACAAGACGATAGATATTATATCCTCAAAAATACAACGTTTTTTCTCATTGATGTGTGGTGCTGGTGCATTACTTCCCCGTTCCTACTGGCACGGCCACTACTGGCATGCTACCGGGTATTTTACTTGAGGCCATGCTTCTCTCTACACACGAGAGCCCATGCAGCAGTAGCACCCGCACCCAACCAAGGCAAGGAAAGCAGTAGCCTTCCTACCCGACTCCATACTTACCCACTCCCTCTCAGCCTAAACTAATAGGAAATGCAACACATAACCGAGAAAATTCATGAGCACCCTGCCCTATGTAGCTCCAGTGCAGTGCCGAAATCCATATATGGTAGGTAGATATATATGTATATCTTTACTTGTCGACTTCATTTCCATTTCTCCATGTACAGAATTACGTGCAGAATGCCAGCATATCAACTAACAAATGTATTATGTTCTACATTTCTGCAGCAATTTGTACAATCATGCAATTCATGCCAGCCAACAGTAGACTTGCGACTTGGAAAAAGAGAGAGTCCTTCCTCGATCCTCCTCCTCCCCTTACCAGCCATTGTCTGTGTCATCTAAAACTGGAGAAAGAAGACACAGACTACACTTTTGACTGCCACTTTCAAGTATCACACACACACAAAGTACAGACGGTGACGGGAAGTGATTATAGGCTTTGAATTTTACTTCAGCCCTTTATCGTCTCGCTCCTTTCTTCCCTCAACTTCAAATGATGATAGATGTCCGGAGACGTTGGACGTGCCTTCTTCTGGGGAGCAAGTAGCTATACATATGTACATACATATAGCCATGCATCATATCATCATATCATATCTGACTTTAAACTGTATAGTTGGTCCTGTCTATACAATTAGTTGCTCAATTCGACAGGCATTTGGTAGGCAGGTCTGCCTTTGTTCCTCCAATACATACCTTATGTACATAATAATGCTAAAAACTGGAGTGAAGGACCCTCTCGTCTGTCGTCAAGGTCCTCATGGGGAAGAAGAAGGTGTGCGGGACAGTTTTACGGGAAAGGGAAAAAATATAGACATGAAAGAATTTATACATAAGGAGACTCGGAAAAGTAAATATTTTGATCATGTTAAAATAAGGGAGGGAGTGGGATGGGGGAAGGAGGCGTTTGTGTCACTTGAAGACAGAGACCTCATTTCATCAATGCTGAATGATAGGGAAGGCAAATAGCCATAACGCCTAGAAATACAGATAAAAATAATTGAGTTCAGCTGCTACACTCTCTGACGATGAGACTTGACTCCATACTTATCCTTTTAAGACTCTCTGATTCGGCTTATTCGACTTATAGCCCCAGACCTAGAACACTCCATGTAGGTAGGTCTGTACGTAGGGAACCTTCCAACAGCATTATCATCATCATCCCATTACTGGATGGGTAGTAGTGCAAAAGGAGCTGGAGAGTGAGTCAAAGCTGCGAAGCTGTACATACAAATGAGGAATGGTACGATGCGATGATGGCTTTACCCAATGCAAAAGGACACGGCACGGCGACATTTCAGTTTCAGTCAAATCTTGTGTAGCATTTTTTTTTGTTTGAAAATATGTGAAGCTTGTTATAATGACACAGGGATGTAGTAGGTAGCTACTGTGAAGGTGTCTCCCTGTCTCTATTTTTCCCATTTGGTATTTATAGGGTGCTCATCTGCTGCCCTGCCTTTGTCATGTATATCTGACTAATTATATTCCATATTGCAAACTCCAAGTTGATCTTCTATTTTATTTTTATGATAATGACGATGGCATACTGATATAGGTATATACCTATGTACATCCTGCAGGTCCTCCGTCTGTCTCTCTGTCGACTCCGCACGTATGTACTTCTGTCGTACATGCGTCAATATCTCTATGTATGTAGTGTGGAGTGAGTGTGTGTGTGTGTGTGTGTGCTAATGCTGCTAATGTTAATCCTAGACAAAAATATACACAAATGGTTATTTCCCTGTACGCAGGATCTTATTAGCACAACAGACAGTTTCTGTTTTGAAATAAGGACGGCGAGGCCGAGGAGTAGAATAGATAGATCTTTCCATCAATCCCTTGCGGACGAGGAAATTGTACTACGTACGCCCGTTACACCACATTGCACACTCTACCTCTCGTCTCCTTCATGACATAAAAAAGAATTTTCAATCATTTGAATATATATAGTGCAGAGGTAAATATTTTAGCTACCAAGTTTTTTTTGCCCCTCTCTCTCTCTCTCTCTCTCATCTCTCAAGCTGCATGCTAAACGAATTATCTTCTAGTTGAATTTCCTTGTTCTGACTCGGCTAGGCTAGGTACGTACACAGGTTTGTAGAGAGTGGGTAAGGTAGGGAGGTACAGAGTTTTTTTGCAGTGTCGGTCTCGCACAGGACTGGCAACAGTAAGCAAGGCTTTCTTTTTTTTTGTACCTAGGTATCTAAGTAGATATGTAGGTACCTAAGTACATGCAGTCTGGACTTGAAATGAAAAATCCAGCTTCAGCATTTGTAATAAGGATCCAAGAAATCCGAAGGAAATCATTAATTTATTTCCAGTTGCATCCCTACTCCCTACAAACACATCTCCGTCTCATTTACTTAGGTATGTACATTAAGTTGAGTCTCAAAGTTTCTTAAAGAAGATCATGGATGGATCTCTCCTTGCACCCCCACTCGACTCTTCTCCCTTCCATAATGTTCAGAGCTGACTGAAGAATTCGGAGCACGCTTCCGCACATAAATACCTCCACAGATAGACGACGACGAAGAGCACCACCACCTCTGTATGTAGATATTCCATTCCATATGCAGATCTTGCATGTGGATTCCGAGCTTAAACTTTCACGACATAATTTATGTACAAGTCAGCTTGAAAAAAGCTAATATTATTTTTCGGGGAGTTCCTATATACTATATACTCTATGTACTTCCTATACCGACATATGGGCCTGCGGAGATATCCCGTTTGATAGAGCGATAGAAGCCAAAAACATGGAAGGTTATTATCTCAAATCTTATAGGAACGTATTAATGGTGCCAAAGTGCCGGCGTGCAATTAAAACAATTCTCTCATGCTTTCCTTCAGTCCTCAAGCTCAAGTTTTCATGGAAAAGCAACACACACACACAAAAAAGAAGAAGGGAAAAAAAAGAGTAGCAGTATAACTATGTACATGGTGAAACATCACACAGCACAGCAATAGGAAGAAGAAAGAAGTGGCTCAACACATTAATACAGTGAGTAGTAGAAGCTAAAGGTCTATGCATATGAAGTGAGGAGAGCTAATTGTACGCAGGAAGATTGGGAAAAGGTTGGTTTGTATAAGGAACTCGTTCCCTAAAGAAAATACATAGGCTACATACATACGTATAGATACATAGCCCCGTAGTTTACCTGTTAAATGCCCAGCTGGGATTGATTTTATCGCATTCACGCTAGTTGAGCTGTATTATTAAAAGTTTCATGTAAGCCTCTATTCTTTTCCCTACACTTAGTCTGTATTCGCCGTCTCTCTCTCTAAGTATAGCCAAGTACCTACACCTACCTGCATAGCTTCGGCATCGGTCGGTGCATACAGACGATGAATTGATGTATGTATGTGTATGTGCATAGTACTCGAATCCAAACTACTCAGCTATGATTAGGATACCCAAAGTTTTTACTTTTCTTCAGAACTGGCTGCAGTTTGAGTCGTGAGTGAGTTCTTTCTCCCTTTCTCTCTCTCGCAATCGAAAACTACTACTACTTACTACCACTACCGTACTAACATACCTACCTAGGTAAGTTCAGTCAACAGTTTTAGTAGCCGATATAGCAATTCCCGTATAATTTGATACAGTACAGTACAGTGCAGTACAGTACAGTGCAGTGAGTATGAGTGAGGGATGGGAGCACTTACCTTAGTTTAACCTGCCTTTTATACCTCCACGTAATTACTATGTACATAGCAGGGATATTTTTGTGCTCCTTTTGTAGCTCCGTAACCAAGTGTTCGAACAAATCTAGAGACTATATGATGAAATTGAGCCTACAATGTGTATTATTATTGGCCATGTTACGACATGTCGTATAAAAAGGACTCCCTTTACGCATGGGAAAAAAATAAAACACAATTTTTGTGTGTGTGTGTGTGTGTGGAGCAACGGGAAATTACATTGGACACAATAATGTTTCCTTTTGAGTTTGGTTAAGTCAAAGGAAAACATTCAAAGGACGGGTGAAAGGAGTCTAGAGTTTGTATGTATGTATGTATTTTGTACATGTAGGTAGCTCCATGTGTTTGTTTCATTCCCAGCTTCAGTCTAAAAATTAATATAGGTAGGTACATACATACATAGGTAGGTCGTTGGGTCGTTGGGTAACTGTAACCTGTAACTATATACATAGGACGTGACGTGAGTTGACTGTGTTTTCTCTCTCTGTAAATAGCATTAAGAGTAAAATGGTTTGTAGACATTTAAGAAAAATAACCAAGGGAGTAATGACAAAGTACAGGAGGCATGTACACAAACATTTCAAAGATAGTTCACGGGTACTTACAGGACATTTGTTCTCTCTCTCTCTCTCGTTTTCCCTGAATTGGATCAAAACGAATTATCCTTTCTACAGATACATTGTAGATGCTCTCTCTCTCTCTCTCTCTCTCTGATCTCTCTCTCCGCCTCTGTCTCTTTTCCCCTTAAAAGATATCTAGGTATATATTTATCAGACTCAGCAGTACTAATAGGAAGTAGGTACTTTCTATCTAATTCTAGACTCCACGAGCTGGATTTTTACCTCTTTTGGTTCTTGTTTTTCTGGATGCGCCCTTCATGACTCCTTGATGAAAGGCTTGATTTCCACTTTGACTTTTTGAGGCATGAACATACATGCATAGTATTTCTACTATTGTTTTATATAATTTAATAATTTCCCCCTGCCTGTGCTTTGATCTTCATTTTCATTCGTTTACCCCCCAACCCTTCCTTTCCCAGTTGAAGTGCTGTACTTTTGATTTTGGTTTTGGTTTTGATTTTAGAATCCCAGGTAGTGGTACTTTATTTCAATTCATTTGAGTGTGCAAATTTGACAACAAAATATAATGAAGATGATGCGGATGGGGCCACATTATGGGGCGCGGAAGCCCTGACACACTTTGTAGTTTTCGTCAGGATAGAAATCTAATTATGAATCGAGTAGATCTAATTTTTATAAATCAATACCAATATGATTATCTCTCAGTAAGTAATCATGTTCCTGCTCTCTCTCTTTCTCTCTCTTTTTCTCTCTCTCTCTCTTCTGCTTTCAGTTCTGGATGCTCTGTGTGTTGAACAACAAACGTTACGAGAGGATGGGCTCGTTATAAAAGGACGCCATAATAAAATTGCAAAGTTCTAAAAAAGAAAATTATAAGTATATTATGCATGACCTTTCCAGACAGGGACACAAACTCACCATGTTGTATATATAGTAGGTGCATACATACATACATAGCTAAATGTCTTCCACTGTCGTTAAGCTGTGAGCTCACTAGTCAGTTTTCCCTTCCCAGTCACTATTAGTAGTGGCAGTCATGTCATTCCATGTCCTTTTGCTCTGAGAGAAACAGAGAGAATCATACAAATTCCATTACATTTTTTTAGTATTTTTTTATTTGATCAATGCAGCAGTACTACAGTGCCAGTGCCAGAGCCAGTGCCAGTGCCAATGCCAGTAGTAGCCTCTTCTTGGAAATGTTATACAGAAGCACAAATGTAATGCACATCCCATCATATTATGTACGTACAATATACCGCAGCAATAGACAAAAAAATGTAGCCTCACTGTCTCTTCCAGTTCCAAGGAAATTCCGGGGAAAGAAGGCAAAAAAAAAGAAGGAAAATGACGGAGTTCGTCACGTATGTGTGCGAGGAAAGGAAGCATTTAGACAGCGGGCAAAATAGGATCAAAAATGTTAATATCTTTTAACACCTTCGGGGAATGAATGGTGGAGAGTGGAATGGGAAAATAGGATCTAGTCACATTAAATATGGCATGCAAGCAAAACTAGTAGTATAGTAGCGTTTTTCCCTTTCATTTTTCATAGCCGTACCCATCTTTTTATTTTTTCAATCGAGAGTGAGTGAGCGAGTGGAGAGGGCAGCCTTCTTCCTTTTGTCCTAGTACTGTTGACTGATCATCACGGATTTATTTCAATTCATCTAAAAATGTACATATAATATAATTCCTTTTCTGTAAAAATCCCAGCCACACACACCAAAAACAAGCATTTTAGGGCTCATATTAATATGATGAACTTATCGTTAGGTAAAAACATAGTACATACCTACATACGCCTGGAACGGGACCCTGCAGCTACCGGTTCGAAAAAGGAAATGGTCAATAAAAAATCAGCGTTGAAAGCAGAAGAGGTCAAGTTTATACATATTTTCAGGCCGGAGTCTGCGGAAACTCAGGTTTACGAAAAATCAATGGATTTCCTTTTTTTTATGCCCCAACATAAATGATCTATGATCACGTCATTAGCAGAGTATATGTATATAGTCTGGACTATATGCAACCACCTCATATTTTATTGTTCACTGGAAAGACCCCTACATTTTGTAGGTGCTTGGAGAGGGAGCTGGAAAAATAAAAATAAAAATAAAAATCTACAAAAAAAGAACAAAACAAAATTTACTCCATTTCGATCCTCTTTTCTAGAATTTCCTGATGAAATTTAACTGATTTTCAAATGTAAATACACACAAGGAGACTAATACATACAACTACAGTACTAAGAAGGATCCCATAAATACTGTTGGTTGACTGTGCCAGTATAAGTCTGCTTCTTTTTGCTGCTTCTGACTCTGCTGCTACTGTGTAAAGTTTATTGGAGACAAAGAGTATAAAATCAGTATGGATGGTGCACGCACATAGATTGTCAGTAAATTGAATTACAAAGTAGCGCAGCATTGTTAGAGCGTAAAAACTTAATCATGCTTTACTGCTGTGTAGACTCAGCGGAATTTATATATACATACATACATACATACATACCAATGTAGGTAAGTAACATGTACATTTCTGAATAATTATTTTGTCTGTTCGTGGAACTATGTACGTACGTATAGGCTCGTCCCCTTTGGAGACGTCTTCACCCGACTAAATCCAACAACTAAACAAAAAATGATTGAAAAAACAAGGAAAGAATACGAAATTAGAGAGTGAGTGACTCCAATACCATTGCATTGTTTTGTAATGCAAAAGTAGTACTACTCGTCCGTCCTCTTCTTTAAGAAATTCATTAGCATAATGTCAACGAAAAAAACTTTTTTATTTTTAATAATCCCATTTCAGCTCGTCATGCAATTAAGTTTTAGTGAGTTAAGGATACGTAGGAAATAAATTAAGTTATTATTACATATTTATTCCTTGAAAAGAAGAGAGGAAACTAAACGATGATTGCCGTCTAAATACATAGTAAATTACTGTGAGCCATGAGCCTATTCCCGCAATACAAATAGAGGAGGTTTCCTTTCACCATTGCAATGGCAGACTCTCAAGACTGAGATGAGCAAGAGGCACGTTCCTTGACTGTTCAGAAAAATTCATGGAGACAATTATGTTTTGGGAAGACAAGTTTGAAGGAGTCTCAGAGTCAGAGGAACCGATCATGTAATTACTGTACTGTGACTGTGACTGTACAGACGTTCAGGGCGGCAGAGTTGTTGGCTTAAAGAAGAAGAAAAAAAAAAAGAAAACGTGGAGTTCCTCTCTCCACATACATTATTGACGAAGAACAATCTTGTCTTCTATTTACTCTCAAATCTAAGATTCGGCTCAAAGGGATGCTTAATGGGTCGTATCAGTAATTCTGGATCGACTCACATCACATCACAGCCCCATCATACCAACTACCAACTACCAACTCCAACGCCGTATTTGTGGGGAGTGTGTCTCAGTCAGCATTCGCGGATTCCCAGCTTCAAGGGAACTAAAAGAGCGGAACTGTAAGCAAGAAATCTGTTCATTCAGTTTTAGGTCGTCTGATTTCTATCTCTCTTCTCTCTCTCTCTCTCTCTCTCTCTCTCAACTGTCTCTCCCCTGTAGAAAATCATTTGGCAGGACAGTGCAGTGCAATACTATATATATACTATAGTACTGCTATATAGCATACTCTATCTATTAGACGGCCTGGCACTGGCACGTCATTTGAAGGCATCAGTTTTATACATTTTCATTTTCCTTGAACCGAGCCAAAAAAAGAAGAATCCAGGGGAAAGAATAATTCTCGGAATCCAAATTCAATCCTGAATAGACCCATGCATAATATTATGTAGGTATATATGTATACCTATACTGTCGGTTCCTATATACATTCTACATAAAGTTGAGCTGGGCGGCGGCGGCAGTTAACTGTTCATTTGTCGGAAGCCAATTGTTACCGTCGTTAGCATATCATTTTCCCTTTTGTTCAAAGAGCTTCATTTATCCCGACCGACTCTCTCTAAGAACAACAACAACAACAGCAGCAGCAGCAGCAGCAACAGCAACAGCAAGCGGAACCGTCTGTGTACTGATGGGGATGGTGATACTGATACATATATTAGGTAACCTACTACCTACATACTTGAATTTATGTAACGGATATGTATACATACCCTCATTCATGGAACAAGCTACAACATCCAGCCATAGAAATCCATTTCCCTTCCTTCCTTGAAAGTTATTCTTCTATTGAGTAAATACTATACTATACTATAGGTACTTTCTTCTCCAACTTATTTTCCGAAATAAATAAATGTATAGCTTTCCTTCTAAGACTTCTCCCCAAATTAAAATCACATCACGTTCAGCAAACAAAGACAAAAAAAAATAAATAAAATTCCAATGAATCTTATCTGTCTGGAGTTGTGGAGCGCTGCTCTGCCCGGTCACAGAGCAGAGGCGGCAAAGGGCAATACTTCTACATACTGCTGGATCCAATATACGTAAACTATAGTTTATAGAGATTGGGAAAGTAATGATGTAGGGACTGTAGTACTCTATGTAGGTAGGGTTCTATGCATTATTTGTAGTTTGTACTCACTGTACACGGTGACACTTGGACTTGGACGAAGAGCAGAAGGGGGGAGGGAAAAAAGGTGTCTGTGTGGCGTTTTTTGGACGGAGAGAAGGCAGAGCAGAGGAGAGCAGAGCCGAAGAGGTAAGACGAGTCAGAGTCAAGGAGAAAGAATACAGCTGGGACAATATCAAATCTAAATCTCATCTCATCTCACTCAACCACTCCGTCTGCACTCTAATACAACTCAACAGATTTACGGCTTCTCCCTCCCTCCCTCACAACCAGCTAAACTGTGTGTTGTAGACTCTGTGACTCTGTGAGCCATCAGCAAGGAGCCAGCAAGCCACCACCCCAAACAAATAATCATATCAACACTGACAAACACGCCGAGACAGCAGTCATCACCAAGAAGTCTTGCAAACAACGATCGTCCCCGTCCAACATAATAATCTGATTATTCTCGGGCCAAAACAACTTTTCCACTTTCTTCATCTTCTCCGCCTCCGCCGCTCCATTCCATCTTAATGTTGTCACAGTTGTCACTGCACCGTGTCACTCTCTCCACTGAGTGAGTGTCTCTCTTCACAAGTAGCTGAACAAGTAAGACATACATTGCTCCGTGTTCACCACCATTTGTATTTCCATCTCCATCTCCTCACACACACACACATCCGCTCCCACTTGGGGGATTATGAAGAACAGAGACAGAGCAGATGCACCAATCTTCCGGCTACAATGCGATGGGCGGATTAACCTTTTTGGAACGCTAATATGTATGTATGTCTAGTTTTACAGCCTTCTGAAAATGGAAATTTCTTGTTTGTTTCTTAGTCTGTGAAAAAGTTAGTTGATAGTTTTGTACACTTTTGAAAATGCTAATTTCTTGTTCTGACCTTTCTGAAAGTAACCGTTTCCGTCTTCTTTAGACAGTTCTGAAAATGCAAATGGTGATTTCATGTTTTGACCTTTTTGGAAATGGTAGTTACGAGTTTTTGCACATTTCTGAAAAAGTTGATTTCTATAGATTCGACCTTTTTGAAAGTGCCATTTTATCGTTTTCACACTTTTGAAAGAGCAAATTCGTAGAATAAACACTTTTTGAAGCATTCTTTCCACGGCACGGCTTCTCAATTTTGAATAGGTTAAAGCTCCCTTTCCTTCACGATGGCAGTGAGTAGTTCATTTCAACATACCTAGTACATACAATGGCTCGTTCATTCGGGAAGAAATCCAGTCATTTCTCTTTCCTCTTTCTTTATTTGGTTCATTCAAAGAAAAATACAGGAGGTGGAGGAAAAGTTTTAACGCTATCCTGTCCCGTCTCTTGACTGCTCTATTGCATTGCTCCAAAATGCCACTCGAACTCGAACGTACTCCACTCAAGGAGCGGGATGAGCATGCCTCATTCCCCTTTCATTCCAAGATATTTACCCGCAGCCAGTCATCCCTACTTACAGTAGTTAGTTAGTTTCTCTGTACAAAGGACAGTAGAGCGTACGGTTGGAGGAATCTCTTCCGCCTCTGTCTCTCTCTCCTTCTCTCTCGATCTGATAGTGCAACTGGATCAGCTTTTTTCCCTTTTTTTTTTGATAAACATTTTTGTCACTCTCTCAAAATATTTGGAGCACATATAATTCGCTCCCTGATAAATGCAGCCCTCACTACTGACTCTGGTACGTACATATGCAAGGCTCAAGCACACCCAGCAGCACAGAGCTTCATGCTGGAGAAGATTGCAAATTTACTTTTTTTCGTCTTCCATTGCTGTCTTCTTATTATGTATGTACTGTGGGAGCTCCCTTGTATAAATGCGGCGGTACTCTCACTACATACGTAATTAGTATGAGTTAGGGGGTATATATAGGTATAGGTATATCTATGTATCTATATTTGTAGAATCTAGGATCACATCAGAAGCTCGCTACTATCTACTCCGTCTACACAGTCAGTGTCGCTTGCTGTGCTGTGTTGCTTTGGAAAGTAAATCGGCCTGCCGGGTATTAAAATAGTCTTATTACCAAGTCTTGTTGAGAAAAAAAACTGAAAAAAAGGCAACACAAAAAAAATACAGGAGAATGGCTCAAGAGCCTATAGTCTTCATACAGCTAGCTACATTGCACTGCACTACTGCACTGTGTTTATATAGGTATGTACATGGATGGTATGACAGAGTCTACGGTTCAGTTGGTAGTTATCACAAGAAATGGGAAATGGCGTACGCGTGTGAAGATTCTACGGATGGCATGGCAGGGTTTGGTGTGACATGGTATAGTGCCAAAAAAGTAGAAAGAAGAAGACGAGAAAAAAAAGTGAGAGTACTACCTATGTACGTATATGTATGTATGATTGGACGCGTCTAGGAGGGGTGGTGGCTATAGTGTATGTATATAGGTATGTAAATAAAGGTTCATGCCATATTGCCGTGTCTTAGAGACAAGATTCCAATTTTCTTCTCTGTCTGTTCTTGGTCTGGGTTCCTCTACATGTTCTCTTGCTCTCTCCTACTATTTTATTCTTATTTTTGGCAAACTATCAGTATCCAAAGAAAAACAATGAACAATGACATTGCACAACCATAATTTTCCTCTGTCACTGCTACTGTTACTTTCAGTTTCAGTTCAAGTCTCTCTGTATTCTCTGTAGTCTGTCGGCTGACAGTGCTCCTTCGTAGGTGGAGAGCTTTTTTGTGAGCCTATAGAGCCCACTCGTGCATTTATTTAAAAACAACCCTTCCTTCATTCCATCATGTCATTCCCACTCCCTAGCATATCATATACCACGGGAGGACGTGCATTCATGTAAAATATTTCTATTTCTCTTGTAGCCCGTCGCTAACTTTGTAGGTATTTCGATTTATTTTCCTTTTTTTTTCTTGTTTCGCTTCCCGTATTATTGTCGTGAATCTGTTTGCAAATAACCAAATAATACTCCAGTGCAGTGTGTGCCATTCCCGTACGATGTTTGTAGGCTGAAGCTGCTTCCATGTCATTCAAAGAGACCCCTACAAAAATGCGACCGGGAATAAAACGTGGGATGGAGTCGGTAGTCGGTAGACAGTACAGTAGTGAGCAGAGTGCAGGGCTGTGCTGTGTGTATGCGCTTATAGATTCAGCAAAAAAAAAGTTAACTACTTGCCACATGCACTATTAAAGATATTATATATTACTTGGCCTTTTCCGTAGGACATAAATTTGGATAGTGGTGCTGTGTGGGATGTGTGTGAGCGTTTAATTTCCAGATATCCAGCCGCATTTACCTACACAGTATCTCGTTCGAGCCCGTCTCCATGTACAATGTAATGTGTGTATGATGGAAAATGAGTGGGGGTCCATTTATTTTGTTGCCTACGAAGCATCATTCTTGTCCGGATGATGGTTTTATACACCTTCGAATCAGAGTCTATAACGAACAAAGGCATTTCTCACGCCTGTCTACATCGACTATCTTGACAGGCTCAATGGCATCTTTTGCATTCAGACCACAATCTCTGTTTGTCGTCTAGCTTTCTCTCTCTCTCTCTCCGCTTTCCTATCTCTCTCCCTCGCCTTTCTAGTACATGCACACTTGTGCACTGCACTGCAGATATGTTTTGTGTATGCACGGCGATCACCTTCCTACCCATGTTTGTATACACAAAGGTGCATTGGCATCCCTGTACTCTGTACTGTACACTGTGCTGGAGTCTATCTTCTGGACGTGCATTGTAACAGCAAAAATAATGGAGGCTCACATGCGTTCTATGTAAAATTCAGTGTATAGCCATATTTGCATCTTTTTCTTTATAAAAAGTATTACTGGGTACTAGGATACCAGAAATACTAGAATAGAGCTAAGGAGATGATAATTTGGTCGCTCATCCTAGAATCTTAGCAACCCGGGGTGACCGTTACCGTTACAGTGTGCACTGTCCTAAGATGCATAGGCATTCGCTAGCTCCGCTTATGCAGCATTAGGAAAAGCAGGACAAAATTGCCATTTACCATTGCTCGCTCAAAAATTCACCAAGTCATCAAATCATCATACATATTCATGGACCAGATAAGACTCCATGAAATTACCCAAATGCATGGTAAGTTGAGAATGGAGGAGATCCAGAGACTTGAGACCCCGATGTGACCGTACTCACGGAGGAAGAGAGACAGAGAGACAGAGCGTGTGTGTGTGTGTGTGTGTGTGTCAATGCATACAAGAGACGGCAAAAAAAACCTATGTATTCCTATGGGGGATGGGGAAATGAGCCAAAAACATGAGGACCAGCCACAACGACCGACGACGACGACCGACACCATCAACATCTCCGCACAGTTCAGCAGACCAGTATCCCCATAGCATAGCAGTAGCAGCCAGTATAGAATCCAGCAATCTCTGAATTCTTCTGCTATCAGTACGCATCAGACATCCCGAGGCCCCAAACTACTGTAGGTACCTACCTATATGGCTTCCACGTCCTAGCCGAGAACGATCAACAGCGCTCAATGGCTCAGTACAGATCAGGACAGAGAGAAAGCTGGAAAACAGACTTGTAGAATATCCTTCGTCTTCTTCTTTTTTTTTTAGAGTTTTATGCAGAAAATATGTATGTGAGCCTATAGAACAGGAGAGCAGACTGACATGGAGATCATAACTTACTCTAGTCCCTCTGCTCTCTCCAAACTGGAGCAATTGCAGGGGTACTCGAGAAGAAATAAAAATAATATAGGTAGGTATATAATAAACAGTACTACTATTAGATGTAATAAGAATATGGGAAGGATATTATGTCAGTGCCTACAACATCCCTGTGTGACTGTTACTGTTACGGTTGTGTATGTAAGTGCGAGGGAGGCGGGAGGGAAATCACATGTATTTTGCTCAGGTTTCATTTTTATGTCCAGACAGGCTTTAGGATCCCAAGCTCATTTTTTGAGTCGTTTTTCGTTCTGTTGCCAACAGCTTTTAGCATATGAAAACGAAAAACCAAAAAAAAAAATAGAAAAAAAAGGAAACTTTCTTGTGTCTTGTGTCTCAATGCATTCCATCCAAGAGACTGCTGACTGCTTTTTGGGATGCTGCTGCTATACTGTACTGCTTCCTTTCCACCCACTGTCACTGCATCAAAACTCACACAGAGTCAAAAGTAAAGTGCCTACATCTTTGTAAGCATGTATGTATGTAGTTGAGAAGATTTTCGAATTTTATTGTCATTTGTTCACGAGAGTATCCAACTTTTTATCATTTTCACTCATGCACACATGACGCCACCCGGATACAAATACATCAATAAATAATAGTCTCAACATACATTCACATCTGCGTCTGTATGGATAAAAAAGGAAACTAAATAGGATTTTGACTAGAGAATCTTAAAGTTTTTTTTCTCTTCTTCTGAGGGACATTACTTTGGAAAAATGAGAAAGAGTATAAAAGGAGCTTTTGCACATTCTTTTGATGCTTTTTGTATGATTACGTTGTCAGAATATAATCCCTTTTATTTGTTAAAAACATGAATGACTTACAAGAGAAAAAGAATTCATGTATGTACTAAAAAAAATCGATGCCATTTGTATTTACATAGTTATCATCATTCAATTTGTCTTACTTCTCATGCCTCTCATTCTTCATAATAAGATATTCAGCAATGCTCTCCCCGGAAACAAATTTCCTACAAATGCAAATATGGTCGTGTGAGTTTGGCCTCTTCAACATTACAGGACCGGTATTTATGTATTAGCATCTCTGGATCGATTGCACAAGTTTGTTCAGCACACAATGCTATAGAGGTATCTATATGCAGATTGTTTTTTTCCTTTGTCTAGGGATTAAGTATTACTTCAGTCTTGCAGCAGCTAATTAATTTGAATTTGATATTTCTTTCAACATTTTTAATCATAAACGAATACTTTTAGTATGTAAAAATGCTAGCATCATTATGATGAAAATAGAAAAAAAATATCTAATTATTATTACATTATAACATTAGCATTTCATCATAGCTCATCGATAAAAAGTAAGAAGATGAAGACGAAAATAATTTTGTTTCATTGAAGCTGATCAAGCTGTAGCATTGCACTGTAAAGCAACATACAAAAGGTTTCATTTTGCATCACATTTTAAATTGTCCGTTTTTATTAAACCGACTTGCATGTTAATTACAAAGCAATCTCACGCCCTTCGCCTTCCTAATGTTCCAGTGTGCCCCCCATAGTTATTTTTTCTGTCAGTCTTGGTCTTGTGTCTGTCACTACTGCCAGGTTTGGTCATTCTGTCAAATTCTGTGGAAATAAATAATTAAAGTAAATGCATCGGTAAGTAGAAGTAAGCAAATCTTTGAATCCGGGAACTATGTAAATACGAAGTTCAATACGTCTTCGTTAGTTCTGACTGAAAGGAATCTCTGTATAATTTCGGAACCACATTTAAAATGCTTTATAGCTTTAGTTTTGTTCAATGCTTTCATGTTTGAGGGGGGATTCCGTCCTACATTCCATGGTAATGATACCTGTAAATTGCATGCAACTGGTCGAGTCAACTCTCCTAGTCAGAGTCACACAAGAATCCACTTGACAAAGGGAATTATTACATGACTATATCTGTATAAATCGGGCAAATCGGAGAGAAATTGAATGGCTTCATTGTCAACTTGTGAGATGAACGACTGGAAGATTCGTCTCAATGGTGGCATTTGGATTGAGTTTGGGATTGGATGTAAAAATGGGACCCGCGTGGAGGTATCTCTCTCTTCTTTTATGATATGAAAATCCAAAGAAAAATAAAATATAAGAAAAGAGCTGTGACTGGATCTGTAGATGACGAGTTTGAAGCTGAGATGATTGTAAATTTTTTTTTCTTCCTTCTTTCTTTCTTTTCTATAATTTTCAACACGGGCATTCCTAGAGTCTCTCGAGAAAGTTATAGGAATCCCAGCTTCAAAACCAAACCAAACCAAACCAATCATGTATAGCATGGCTGAGAAAGAAAAATAATCGAGCCATGTCGTCAGCACTGAGCCACATGTTCTTGAGGAGTGCAGATCAGCCTGCGCTGGAGAATTTTCTCGGGAAGACCATGTAAGTACAGGGCATAGCCGAAGCAATTCGGTATGGAGTAGCTATATAGCCCGACCAGACCGAGACCGACTACTACCCGCACTTCCCCGACCCGAGAGACTGTGTCTGAATCTGACTGCTGGGCCCTTGCCTTATAGAAACTATTCCTAAATATATACAAACACACCTTGTGTCATATCTGTAGCAAACTCTCGAAGTCTCGAACCGTATAGTACTGCTATATACATAGGTCCGTTTCTGGGAAAGCTAGACAGTCCCAACTCTTTCACCTACAACTTTTTTTTTCCTCTCCCTCGTTAATACTTGTACTGTCTAAAAAAAATAGTGGAGACTTTTGAAAATTATCTAACGGAGCAGCCATCAATAGCATCACTATCACTATTAGTAAAGGATAAACTTAACAAGAATTGAGCTACAGAGTAAGACAGTCTTCTCAGATCTAAACAAAACATCCCCAAACCGTGTACCAATAAATACCTTTCAAGTTTACAACATAAATTATTTCCTCATCGTCAGATTGTGTACGTTCACATAACTCAATACACCGAGATAAATTTAATACAACAAACTACACAAGATATATAATATATACCTATAGACATTTACTATATTACTTATATAGCTTAACCGAACACAGAAAGTATCCATAATTCTCATCTACCTGTATATTTAGACAGATTTAATAGAAAGAAAGACTGGAAGCTCTGTCTGTAACCGTAACCGTGTAAACGAGACAAACTTGATTTGTTGGAGCTGGGTGCACCATAAAAAAAAGAGAAATCTATCAGTAATCAGTATTTCACTGTTCTGTTATACAAGGACCTACCTTTGTTCAACTCTACACACATTTTCGAATCAAATAACACACAAGACGTACAACATTCTTTAACATAATTTCGAGTCACATCCAGACAACAGATCCCAAGAACGACGGGTTCCAGCAGCACGCCATCAAACTCGCAACAATCACGGTCAAAAGTCAGGTGGATCACATTGAGCCTGTTTACTTGAATTGAGCTAGGTCGCTACAACTCAATTCCTTTAACCTTGACAAGCAACAAGACAAAGTTGACTGCTGATTGTCATCTTTTGTCTTTTGTTTACAGCAGTAGAGCGAAGAGAGTGTTGAGTGTGTTTCATCGAGTATTCTTCTTATTGCTAGGAGGGACGGGTGTAAACATCGAGTACAGACGACAGACACGCTGGGCCAAAGTGTGAAAATTGCATAATATTCTCGATCTTTGGTCTTGAGTCAGTCTACTGTCTCCCTTCCTCAACGTGTCGACATTCGCATCGGCATCGAAATCGGCATCGGCATCGGCAAGTCAACTTTCAAGGCAAACAAAAACACTCTTGTTGTGCCATCCAAAAGGAAGTGAATTCTTTCGCCGTCGCATCGCATCTTCGCATCGCTGAAAAAACAAAAAAGGTAGGTACCT